>QNGE01003969.1:0-71238 GCA_008508345.1 Paragonimus westermani
AGACTCTTCAACTGCACTAATAACCAAGATGCAGAGCCACACCGAGACCGCAGAATTTTCACGTTTATACCCGGCTACCCATCATACCTACTGATTGAAAAATCTTGCTTGGAAAACCGATCTCTTGGATAATGTAGGTGATCGGTTGATTTCAACTTTAAAATTTCTGGATTTCTGGTACGGCCTGGTAGTTCAGCTGATAGATAACTTCCTGCATCTGGGTAGCTTGTTTCTGTCGTTGGTTGAAGTCCAGCCTAAATCTGTACATTTTCCAAGTAGGTCTCGGATAATTAAGAAATTTTGGGAAACTTTAGCATACTAGTTTTATACTTCATTCCATAATAGTGCGATTTTCGGAGATAACCCCTTTCAAGTTCTGTGCACACACGCTTGATGAATCTGGGCTATTTTAGTGCAACCGTGAGAGTCACGTAGTACAGTTGGTCCTTTCTACTGTTTAGGTTAGAGTGTTATTGTGTATGTTGATCATGATCATGTAGGTCCTGGTTAACTCGAATGTTCTTCTACTGATGTTGATGCGCTTATAATGTAAACTTTGTTATATATGGTTTCTTATTGGTTTAAGTGAAGCCTTTCGGACATTTCGAATGTACTTAACGCAAGCGTAAGTGAGGGTTTGCATCTTACAGTCACTTGATTGGTTTTCACCTTGAAATTTATTCTTCAATAAAATACTTGGAATCACAAATTGCCTTTACTTTTCAAACAACTGAGTCGACATCCTTCGAAAAACGCAAGAATGGAATAATCACAAAGCAGTCATTAACGTTCCTCTTTGTCTCGCTAACCAGTTTTCACAGGGTTATTAGTGATCATTATGAGTTAATCCGGAGAATCACACTGTGGATAAGTAACATTGGAACCACGTTATCTGGAAATAAAAATTATGTTTGACCGAGTCGACCTTTAGAAAGTTTGTAAGCCTCGCACACAGAAGTTGGAGCAACGCTTTATCACACAACAATTCCACGAAGATACAAGTGAATTTTCCTCTTAATCAAGAATGAATGAAATGCGATAGACGAAAGTTGAACATTTAGTTCTCACATGAGTAATTCGGAAACACTCTTTATATTTTGCTGTTGAAATAAAAAATTAGACACTTGGTCTCAGCAAGATGATACTTAGTTAGGTGCAGTCCAAGTCTCAAGAATGTGTGCTGTATATTTCAGCGTGAAATGGCTGTGTATGCCTATAAATGCTCATGAAATGGATGAAGTAACTAATTCATACTAACCAGTCTCACGAAGTGTTTGAGGGAATGTGCTTCTTTTGTGAAACCAGAAGAGTTGACAACATCCTCAGCGAAGTGCGTTGGAAAAAGCGTGGAAACCATCTACAATCAAAAATGAATCATACACAAACGAGATGCTTTCCACTTTCAGAAGTAGTACGGCATATTGGTTAGCCATTTCCGAATCGCAACACAAAATGACTCATATCTGTTCCTTACTCACTTTTGCATTTTCTCATTACTGCTTACTCAGGGGCACTCATATAATTAAATTACAAATGTAGGCACTATTTCTCCTGTTAACAGGTAAGTGATTTTGTTCGCTTTGAAGTGAATCCCCACCACAGCCGATTACATCTGTTGCACCAAACACTTTTGATGGGTTCTTGAACCCATTTATAGTTGATCGTGCAGCTCTACAAAACATACATGTTTCTCCAGCCGAAGCAAACGGAACGTGCAAACGAAGGCAAAGTGTACACGGGAAAAAACGTAGCGGATATATTTCATCTGAATCTTGTTCAGTTGATCATGACAATCTTCACGTAACATGAATAGAAGATCAGATATGAGATAATTGCAAATCATGGAAAGTTCTACTATCCAGCAGGCTCTTTGAAGGCTTCCTGACGTACGCACAACGTTCGAACGAAACAAAACGTACACAGGAATTTGGTTCATACGAATAGAAATGTCAAGAGATAATTGTGCTCATCTTTTGAGAGACTCTTTCACAACAGATTGATCCTGTTTTGACCAACTCTTGATTAAAACAAGTTCATACGTTTTTTAATTTCAGGGGCAAAATAAAGTGACCTTCGGTTTCTGTGTTTGAGAGTCTGGATAGTCATACCAAATGGACTAAAAGTGTGTGTGCCGATCAGTGTTTCGACTAGGGTCAATCATTGCGTAACTATATGAGTTCAAACCGTTCGCAATCTTTCTATCAAACGAGGTTCTAACTGATGAGTACTTGAAGACGTACTATTCAAAACTGCCCACATTTAAACACTTAAGATGTCTGAAGAGCTGACAGTGTGTAAAGTGAAGTCATCGGATTTGTAGTGCCTGCAGTTCCAGGTGCATTTTTAGCCTTCGAAACACGGACGCTGTCACTTTGGTTTGCCCAACTTTTTAGCCCGTACTGTCAAAATAAATGATCATTTAAGCAGTTGCTAATCTGCTTGTCAGTTCAAACCATATCCATATAAATCTACTCATCGTTATTTATTTCTTCGAGTATTGCTTTACACTTGCGAACCTAGTGTCAGACGGGTTGCATGAGGTGCCACATATCAAATCGAACTAGAATGCTAGAAGATAAGATTTAACTTCTACAATGATCTATCGTGATGTAGGCTTGAAATCCATTGGCGCAGTCCTCCGGATTATGTGTATCCGCGTGTAGAAACCTGTCTCAAATGCTTGTACAGTTGATCAGCTAGCATAAGAAATAGAAGTCAGACATGGCCTTATAACTGGAAAGTCCGGACATTCTGCGGTACAGAGAAACAAATAGCCATTCTTATCCCTATCACTTCCATTGGACTTGCATGTGTCTATAAACATTGCCCGCTCGAGCATCCTAGCTTAATACCAAAGATGGTTAACAAGTTTCTCGGAAGAGGTGATGCTGTCGAACAGAACAAATTAACAGAATGAAGTGAGTTTTGCTAATTCTATTAGTGGCAAAATTATTGAAACCGATTGCGAACCGAATGTAACGTGTCGAATGGAAATATATACAGCAATCTGTCCCGAACTTTTGAAAGAAAGGCTCAGCAACCAGGCGGTAGTTAACCGTGTTGTAGCTGGAGGCAATCAATCGACCGAAGTCGGCTTCTTAGGTCCAGAAATGACTCCTTGTGAAATTGGTCACACGATAAACTTTGTAACTCATTTACTGATCGTACACCCGATCTACCTAATTGTTCAACTTAAAAAAATACGTTCATAACATTGTTAATTTGATGCCATCTAGGCAAGCAGAGAATTTTTATCTAACACTCTTCATGTTATGATCGTTTTCTTCAAAGTTGTTCTTATCGGAAAACACTGTCCGACCAAGTTCCTGCGAACCTCCCAACCAGAAAAGTCAGAAATAAAATAGCGAAGCCATCTGAAGAAATCTGAGAGGTCTCACAATTCATTCTCAGAATAGATCATTTCCGATCCGATTGGTTTGATAAAAGCAACGTATGTTAAGTGACAGGTCAATCTTACCTCAAACAAATGTATAAACTGCGCACCTTTATTTTGCCCACATTAAACCATTCTATTGTGTTAGGACTACGTCGTGTTACATATGATATCTGCATTCACTAGACTGTACGCCCGCACAGTGACTGGATTCAGTTCGTTCAGTTTCCTTGTTTTAATGGAAGAGATTTTATGCTTGATGCAGTTCCAGACGACAGTTAGTGTGAGAACCGGTGTTGTGGCAGCCGTTCAATCATCCCCCTTTTTGCCTACTGATGACGCACTATAGTACAATGAAAGCTGCCATTTCTAAGCTGGTACTGAAACAAGTACCATCACGTAATTACGAATTACCAGTTGGTTGAATGTGGGAAACATGTGTTGTTTCATTGCTGCTAAAAAAAATGACCTAGAGTAACATGAAATTCACCATATAAGAAATGCCCTCTCGTCTTATAAGTAAATAAATATGATCCAGCATTTCTTGTTCATACTACTTCTACCGAATTCATCTTTGAAGTTGAATTTTCTTCGAATTGCATATTTTGACGGAGACATCTAAAGAAAACATTCTCTCAATCAAAACTTGTACTTTTATGCAGTCTCAATCACATTGAATCGTTAAGTTTTCACCAAACCTGCGCAATCTGTTTTGTTCGGTATTCCACTGTGATTCAAGAAAAGCTAAAACATCATCTGAAATAACGACATCTTCATATTCATACGGAAGTTGAGAGTGATCAGATCTGACCACGTCATCGTTCTTGTTGGGCGGAGTTTTTCGCCATCTTTTCAGATGTTAATCTCGACAGAACCTATTCATCGTATCGTGAAAAGACTATCAGCTATCCTTTCTTGGAAAAAAAACAACAAAAAGTTGGTTTTTCTTTCGCCAGAGTTAATCAATAATGCATGTGTTTGCCACAGCCGCAATGTGAAATTCGGTCTGCGTTTCGCGTGCTGATCGCTACACCACAAAGCTTAATTTACTATCATACCTGAACTGCGAGTTACATTCTGGTTTTTTGTAAGGGTCGAAAGTTGATTGTGGAAGATTTTTCACAAGGTTCACTGCATGTTTAATGCCATGAAAGAGAACATTACCCATTATTACTCAGTATCAACCAGATCCCGAATGCTGATTGTCAGTTACTTGATTTTTTCTTTACAGAAAGCTCGATTCTCACGCATTTCTGAAATGAAACTAGCCACAGAAAATGCGTTCATGGAAGGAAAAAAACGATTCCAGCAAAGTCGACCAAGTCCGGAACACTCTGCTGAAGTAAATTCATTCGAAGTGATTAACAATAACCAAGAAAACAAACGTGATGGATATCATTTGATGGATGACACAATTTCATCCAAATCTGTACAGTATTCAAAGGCAAAGAACCTGGACCAGTTCACGGAAGAAACAGATCAAGTTCGCATGGATCTTTTCGAAGAACAGTACTTTCATCTGATCGACTGTCTGCAAGTCACAACGGTCAGTAGTTTTGACTCACATGTTAACATTATTAAAGAATCACTAAGTCCATAAAATGAGTTCCCCAGCAAAATGCATCTAGCCGAGTAAGTGCGAACTTTCTGAGTGAAATTCTGTGAATTTTCATCAGTTTATATTAATGTATATTTCCACCGTAGTTTATAAGTTCTCCGTCGTGTGCACTACATTTGTTCGCATATGCAATCCTATTAAGTTTATAACGACAGTCTTTGTTTCTTTATGTCAGCCCTAACTGATAACGTGACTGTGGAATATATTATTCATAGCCGACGCCCCATTTGAATTGAAGTTGTCATCTTCCTGCTCTTCCGAAAACAGTTAGACAGAATGCAGTTTGCCTGTAGAGAACCAAGATGAGACCAACTACGATGACAACAGATGAGTAGTCAAATGTGATTTTGTCTCATGGGCAACGTTTCCGTAACAATATGCTTGTATACATCACTTGGTAAAGTGTCAGCAGTTGGGCAAGAAAACCAGAAAGCGTCGAGTCAAGCGATGAGTCTATTTTCTAACCTTTTTCCAGATGCCCTTTGTCACCGACAGCTGCATTCTGTTGGTTGCTCACTTGTGTCAATAGCTGAAAGCAAACACTTTGTTTGGCTATCTGCGGACGGATACGTCAATGTGTTCCGTCAACTGAAATCTCGTTACGATTGCAAGCGGAGTGACAGACGACGCATGATAGCGGACGATTAGTTTGATGTTAAATCGGATTTGTTTGGATTGAATGCAGCACGTAACTGTGAA
This sequence comes from Paragonimus westermani, assembly GCA_008508345.1. Lineage (NCBI taxonomy): Eukaryota > Metazoa > Platyhelminthes > Trematoda > Plagiorchiida > Troglotrematidae > Paragonimus > Paragonimus westermani. The sequence goes on from QNGE01003969.1 coordinate 5,712, forward strand.
TCACGGCATGCACTTCCTAGGATAGGTTGCCGTTCTTTTAGGCCCCACGTGTATCATAGATCCCACTGAATTAGGTAAGGGAAACTTAATATCAAATGACAAGACTTTTGTGATTACCTCATGCTTGAAGTGATTTCTTTTATGCAGCCATACAAGCGCGGTACTAGTACAGGAAATGGGCCAAGTTTGCTGTACCACAACGATGAACATGCAAGCAACTTTCACTTTGAAGGCTGTTTGCACAAAGAACGGGTTACAACGCAAATTTCCCTAGCATTTAAATGTCTGTCTTTGGCTGGATGGTACTTGTGTCAGGCACTGCTGTAAGCTCCAGAACACGGTTTTGCTTACATTCTTAAAGTAACAGTAACGTGCCTTTGTCAAAAAACGTGCTAACCATTGGTTTCTCTGTGTTTGTTTGAAAACAATCATTAACACGTTGGATATTCCTTACAGTGTCAGTCCTATTTGCTGTCTGCGATCACAATTTCCGGAAACTGATTCAGCTCATTCAAGGTCATTTGAACCGAATTCAGTTGGGAGGCATTTGATGCTATTGTAATGAGTAAGATCCGAGGTGGTTCTTCTTTAATGACAGTCTATAAATGATTTTTACATTAGTCATACTGCCCAGAACGAAGAGGACCATACGTTCACGTTCAAACAGTAATGGACAAATTATTATATACTCTAACCATCTGATGGTGAGCAAAGGGTGGTTGTTCGCGGAAGGCTTTCCCTCCAGAGGAGACAGTGCTGTAATTTGACACAGCCTGATGAGAGTAAATGTGATGAAAAGATTAGTCTCTTAAGAAGCGCTAGCATGGTTACGGTTTCACGAGGTACAGTTGGGGTCCACCGTGCTTATTATTTTCATCTCGAACTCTAAAAAGAGATTACAAAAATCTTGCCTCATTCACCACACTCCAAGGTCTTGAAACTACTACGAAGAATTATTCTTTGACCATTTTGAATTTGCCATCCTGCACAACCCTTAAGTCACCAACTTTGCAAATGTGAAGTCCTCTGCTGGCGTGGTCAGTAGTGTATTCATTCATTGGGTGTGATTTGACCAGTATCTAATGTTTACGTCTTTTGTCTGTTAGTTTTGTTGTTCTGTAACACGAACGCCAATATAGTGATGCAATTTGCACGCAACAGTATGTGATTATCTGTGGGCACGTAGAATGACTTTACTGGGAACCTGGTTAACGAACTCAACCAGCAATGCTGGTTTTTGCGCCTATTAATGCGTTGAGTTTGGAAACTATTTCTGTACTTGCCCGTGTGTATTGCTAAGGTAGCAAATGCGTGGCAAAAACGAGTTTTTTTGTAAAGGTGGTGTCCTTCAAAACTGCCTTGCTCTCAGGGGAGTTACGGGGAAGTATTTGAGTCTGTTGAGACTATTGAATGCCTATTCTGCAAACATTATGAGGGTTTATAGACAGCTGTCTAAGACGTTCCTCACATCTACTGATGCTCGTCACAACTAGTTTTTGCCTTCCTGTTCAGTTTTGTCATGGACGACATTCTGAAAGGTGAGCTTAAGAAATCCTCTGAGCTTGTCGGTGAGATTTTAGGATCTAGGCTGACAGACAAAGAGGATGTGGATGACACTGATCTGCTTGTTTCGTCTGCCGAGTACATACAGGGCATGTTGAACGAGGTGATGGACGGGGTTGGTTTTTATGGAATACCTCTTGCACCTTTAAAATGCGAAATATCTCTTCAAGACTGAGGCACTCTTACTTCTATCTACTTTATTGCCAGCAAACCACTTGAGATTGCTGACACCTTTGCACACTTCAGCCTGTAATATTGCTGGTAAGATTTCACGGAAGATGGAAACGGTGGGAGTTGTCTTTGCCAATCTGTGTTATCTATGGCTTCGGAAAGACGTACGGTTGTCGGTAACAGAAAAGATACATAATGCTTGTGCCTGTTGTTTTGCTCGTTAAGGCGAAAACGTGACCTGCTGGTAACGAAGATGTAGGCATAATTGCTGTGGTTGACCATCGGTATCTTCGCTAGTTAGTCCACTTTAGGTGGAATGACCATGTGAGCAGCACAGCCTTTCACCGCTGCGTGGTCTTGGTCGCTCAGGATGCGCGGTCAATTAGTCAACTAATCGCGTTATGCAACCAGCGATGATTAGGTCACGTGCTCTGCGTGCCGTCTGAGCTTTTGCCGTGCGGTGCATTATATACTTAGAGCACCAACAATTGGGTAAACCGTGTGGTCGTCAAGCTACGACGTGCTCACGAAGAATGACGACCCTGGCTGTTGCAGTGATTCAAAATGATGGGTGTCGCTTAGCCGGTTGGTTTCTTTGTGACCACTCAAGTGGCTGGCTAGAAGCGCTATCGGAGATAGTAATGTGCCGCAGTCAACCGTGTACTTGCTTCCACATTATTCCTGGTAGTTTTGCTCAGACTTCTTTCATTCATTTTACGTTTTAGTGTGACTTATTCTTTCTCTGGGATATCCCACATCGCTGTTGAAGTGAGCGGCTGCCCGAGCCACAGTTACATCCGGTCAAGGTCAAGATCACTGCGATGAAGTCGATGATAACAAAGATGCCAGAAATTGTGACTGGAGTGTGGGATTCACAAAGTGATAAAATTGGGGATTATGTCTGGTTTGAAAGCACTTGCGCTCTTGTCATCCATTTAATTACCGGGATGCAGAAAGCTAAACTGGTTGTGAGAAACAGCAAACTTCCTAATCTGCCTGACACACAAAACAGCTGTCATCAACGGGAAGAATAGTGTTTTATATGAAGTTATTATTATTTGCCATGTTCTCATGCACTTTGAGCAAGGTATCATAGTTCTTGGGAAACGAAGAAAGTTAAGCGCTCTCTCGAATGCACTATACCCGTGGTAAGAGGGGCATCTACTGCCACTGATGTATTTTGAGCACTTTATTTCAGTTTCAATAACTGAAAAAAAAATTTCCGCCCAAACTGTCATAAAATGATCACATTGTTAGCAGTGAAAATGCAATGACTAATTGAGTGAATGTACTAGAGGAAACATTCCTAATTCCGTGATATATTCATACTTTTCGTTTAACGTTCTGTAGTCAGTAGACCGTTTTCATCATTGAAGCCAAAAAACTAAAAACAGCCAACACACGATTGACTGTTACGACATCCAGAATTTACTTCTACCATCCAAGTGCTCTGGTCGCCAAAAACATTTTCCTCATGTTAACCTTCAACTTCTAATATTGGTACCTTTTGTAGTCGTCGAATTAATCGTTTGTTACCTCATTCCTGCTTGTTTAGCATGTACATTTTCACAAGTTTTGTGTTCTGGCTGGAATTTCGACAAGTTCCCTTTAGTAATCCTGAATTCTGTGCACTTCAGTTTAGCTGCAGCACAAACTACTCTCTTGTTAGATGCAAATTACATGGACAGATTTTTCTACCCGACTACTATACGATCAGAAGGAAGACCTCAGTTAAATGCTAAGCGGTTACATGCAGACTTGCTAATCACTTGCCACATGAAGCTCGTCTGTTTTTTGCAAAGATTATCTAATTGCCCTGACATTGACGTTATTCACCAAATCTGATCGTTGCCAACATCAAACACCATGTGATTACAAGAAACGCTATTTGCACTCAATCATAGAGGTTTACTACGTCATTGAAATCTTGAAAAAATGTTGTTTGGTTGAAGCTTCCAGAGTTCAAATGCGAACATCCCGGTCGCTCGAGTCACTCAACTCACACTGTAAATCACAATGGTGAGGGTTTAAATATCGCGATAAATGCAAATGAGTGGTCAAAGTGATGCACTTTTGTTCGTTCAAAACAAAATGGCGAATGCTTGGATTTTTTAACAATGTTATGTTCACTTTTCCCAAGAGGATGAAAAGCTGTTTAACTGCATAACATGAATTGTCTGGATGCATCAGTTAAGGGAACACAAGATTATATCACCAGGTCTCTATTCATATCAGCATTTTCTTTGTGAACAAAAGCCAGTGGGAAAATTTTTTCGTCTGGAAGTTGACTTGTTTTCAATAGAGATAAAAACTAACTCAGTAATTCTGTTTTATTCGTAAACAATCTATTTGAATGAATAGACTGCTTTTTGAGGTACTCTACGCTACTGATGACAACTTACAACTTTTAAGTTGAGGCACAACAGGACATTAAAGATTGAAAACCATTCAGTGTGCACTTGAGACAGAACTCAGACAGCGGATAACGTCAACGTGGTAAAACTCTTAAAACGTTTTTCGAACTGTTTACTCCACGTGAGAAGCGTCTTACACGGTGTACTCGGTTTGAGCTGTTTTTTTCACAAAGGCTCGTAATTTTCATTCACCTTCACTAGAGCCATTTCTCTGAAAACGTATGGTTAAGCATGTTCATGCTTCCCTAGAGAAATTGAATACGCCAGCGTTTTGATTTTTGGATTTGAAATCACCACATTATATTCGCTGTAGATATTAGTTTGCATGGGCACGGTGACTTTTGATGACCTCGAATTAAATCGGTACATCTTATAGCAGCATAACTTTGAGATCGGTAATTTGAAACCGATTGTACACGCGGTCGTTTATACCTTGTTAAATACAACTTCACCAGTGTTTAAATTATCGTTTGTCTCAAACGTCACTCTCGGTTTACCCTTGCGTCTGCACTCTCCTTCTGTGGACGTTGAAACTCTTTGTCGATACGGCCAAAAATGATGCTTTGTTTCAAACGGATTATCACTGGTGCCGCTGAATCGAATTATTTTAAGAGTTTATTCTAAAAAGATAGATAGCATTTTAATCTTATGTATTAGTCATGTTTCTAGAAGTTGGAACACTAGGTCAGTGGCGAGTGGTGCCTATCATCTATTTTCATAAAGTTTGACATGAGACGAGCCTCAGTTGATCAACGTTTATGCCAACTCACATTTTCCATGTGTATTGATGTGCTTCCGTTGCCATAGTATGATGAACACAATTCGCTCGATTTCTGATATGAGTAGGGGGAGCTAGCAGACTAAAATCGTGCGGTGGCTGCGGGCTAATGGAAGTATGGTATCAGAACAGCCGAACCAGAGATTGATGAATGTCGTTGATTGAAGTGAGGTTTCTTGGATAACGGCTGTCTGATATGTCAAACTGGTCCTAACTGTGCATGACAGCGTTAAATGCATCATCACTCTCATATAAACAGTCCTTAGTTAGATTGAGTCCTTTTATTCATGTGCTACTTTTGTCAGTGTTTTTGTTTTTCAGCTGTTTTCCTGAGAGAAGGGTAAAAGGAAAACTTGTCTCTTCTATGAAAACCAACAAGGCCACCTGACAACAAATCATGCAGTAATGTCAAGATTGATTGGCGAGCTAACTGGCACCCGGTTTATCAGATCAGGACTGATTACTGCTTTTGAATTCTAACAGTTTTTACAGTTGACCTCCTTCGAGAAAAATGATCTAGATTTGAGTTCCGCTCTGGTCATAGCTCTCCAGTGAGGGCCAGAGTATGCACAGCTGACGAATCGTAACAAGAAAAAAAACGAAGTCCAGTGCTTGTTTTCACAACAGGCTGACTGGAAAGTCTATCCAAATGTAAGGGTTAGGATCAAATGCGAGTAACGTTCTGCTTGTAATTAACTAGCTGCCCGACCACTCGTCAGTATTGTGATTAGAGTTGACCTTGTGAGTGAGGTTACTAGAAGGGAAACGAATGAAAATTGCTCCTAAATGCAGTGTCATTTTATTCATGCAGTATTCTCACACCTACATGCGGACTCAAGTTGTACCGCAAGTGGTCAGTACTAACATGCTAACATTCAGGGTCTCTGCGTGTCTTCTGACATGCGAATAAAACTACTTTGAAGAGTACGTATAGATTCACGTTGATTATGGTTGAGTGTAATGAGTATTTTTTTACAGTCCTGCGAAGTCGTTGCGGGGCAACAGGCAGCGGAAACCACTGCAATCAGTAGTCAGTCACGTGGCAGATCGGTGCGTTTCAAGCAACCGAGGACGAATGTGACTGATGTATCAGGATCCATTCAATGTTCGCTTCAGGAACAGTGCTCTTTAAAGAGAAAAGATTCAAGCATCCACGAAGTGAAACAAGGGTGAGTAGAATTTTTATTTAATTTTTCTTCTCACTTTTTCGGCAACCACTAATTCTTCTAACAATAACACCAGTTCTTGTACGAAGGAAGCTTAGTGAGAGACTTTAAAAGACTAAAATAGGCAGTCCAACTTGTTGGGCAGTTACAACATATTGAAAAGTGGGAGAGAATGTTGCCAATATAAAATACAGTTTTCTTTAATACTAGAGAGATCACAGCAACAATCTTCAAATAGAACTAACTGCCACCGTCTAATCCTGGAATTGACGATATTGTGAAACTGTTAAACGTGGACCGCGGTGTTTTGGTTCTGACAGCAAACCAAACTATTTCGCTGCACTCGGGCGGCACGAATCATTTGTGTGTGTGCGTTCGTATGTCCACTGCTGCTGTTGATGACTTAACGATTCTCACTGCATTTGTTCATGGTCTTGTCTGGCGATTCATGTCGTTGAAACCTTAAAACGCATGACTCCTCTCCTTGTATTCACGTTAAGCTGACGTTGGACGAGAAAAGTACGCTCGTTTGGTTGTTGGCAACTAAACTCACTGAGTAAACGAGTTGAGTTAGGAAAGCTTGAGGAGAACAAAGATTTTTATGGTATAATATGGATAACCACCCCAGATAAGCAAATCGAACTTTTTCAGACGGCTTTACGTCTGTGGCAGGTATTATCTTCAGAAGGCAGTTTTCAATAAAATACCTTTTTACAGTACTTCGAGGCTGCCTAATGGAGGCAGAAGCTGTCAGACGATCAATAACTTTAAATGGTCGTTTGAACCGTTACTGCTCCATGCATTCTGAAAGCCTACGCCTTCGTTGCCTTAACCGGATGATGTCTTTCACCTAGAACTGCGTGTTTAGTAAACCGTTACAAATGATCACTTTTTGCCGCGTTAAGAAACGCAAATATTTGCCAGTTGAAAAAGATTGTCCTAATATGTTACGCGACCTTTCGTTAAGTGAAACACTATTTTGCACTACACTTATTCTAGGCCGTCTATCAGATCTACTGCAGTTTGCACGTAGTTATTTATTCCATGTTGACCTATCACAGATAATGTAGTTTTAAGACTCATCTGAAAAATATTTCGCATTCCTCTCGATGTGTTTTAGCCACACAGAAATCACTGGAAACTCCTTCACTTTTTCAGTGATTTGCGCGCAAGCAAAGATAGTGTTGGCGTACGTGGCATGGGCGTTCCGCTTGATGTATTTTACTATTTGTGAAGTTAGTTTTTAAGAAGCTGGTGCTGTCGTTTTTTGTTTCTTAATAGCCTGACTGACCGTGGCATTTAACCGTCAGCTAGAGTTTTTGTATTATGAGATTCATCATATATCCTCACCCTACAGTACTGATTCGCCATCAGAGTTTAACAGTGACTTTCTATCCAGGTTTAAGAAAAGTTAATTTACCACAGATTTCTGGGCTCTCGCGCAACGCTGATATAAGATTTACGTTGGTCACTTTTTATCTGCTCAACCGAACTCCATCACTTATCTTCCGACAGTCCAATCGCAAAGTCAGCCAATAGATGTAAGTTTCGTCTGTATATCGGCTTTTTTGTGCCCTGCGGTGGAAAGCGATGAGCTGGTAGAATAAATGAGGATCTGTTCTTTTGACTTCCAGTTTCAGATACCAACCATTCCTCGACAGTGCCAAAATTCATCAGTCTCAAGCTGTTCACATGCGTGTGGTATGGCATCATTCAAGTTTTCGTGTAGCTCCAGATGATTCAGCAAACACTCGCTTTTAAATCAGTGGCATTAATCTGTCAGTTTGCTTTATAACATTCCATAAACTACAGTAAAGTATTTCATCACAACTCTTCGTAAACTGCTTACATGTTTGTCATGTGTGGTTATCTTTTTTATCAATCTTCTGAAATGTTCCTTACTGACGACGATATGCCGTTTGCGTAGATGTTCTGTGGAAATGGTCCACAGTTATCACATCTTAATGACAAGGACTGACTGTGTGGGTGTTTCATTCAGGCTGTCACTTCTCTTTGGAAACTGCCATGGTTTATATGCCAGCACGCTGTGGATGACAGCAGCTTTATTCACCTAACAGTGTACCGTTTGATTTACTTGAGTGATACGTGTATCAGGAAGATACTGCCCTTCGATTGCAAGTATTCATCTTCAGTCCACTGCTACTAGTGGTGAGCCCGTTCTTTTTATGGTGGGAACAGCAAATTCCAGTACATTTTATGTGCAAGTCTGATTTGCCTTTTCGGAGTGCTTTTATTTTTGTCCGCCACGGTTTACTTAAAGTGTCTTTCAGTCAAAGTTTACTTTTTACATACGAGTTCTCCGCATCTTTGTTCTGTGCTGTTTTTAGCCTCCAAGGGGACGGCATTTTAGTTCAGTGTTGTAGGATGTGACATTCTTTTTTGAGAACACAACTTTGCATTTCGTCACAGAAGGTATATTTGAAACACAGTTCTGTCACAGGAGAAAATATTCACTCGAGAAATCTCCTTTCTTCAACCGCTCGAACCAACGAGCAGGCGTTCCTTCTCTCTGTATTACTCTGTCGGTGTCCGCTAAAACTTCTGAACTAATAAACGTAATTCTTGTGAATTCTAGGTTTCTTCGAGTAATTCCATTAGGCTGGCACTAAAATCTGAATAGTGGAACCTACGTCGTCCTTTCTCTTTACTGCAGATCCACCGCGCACTTTATTCACGCCGGCTGCAACCATACGGTTCCATCCATCCCGTATAAACTTTAAGGCCAACCGTAGTTCCCCATTTAGCGGTTGTTTGCGACATACTTTTGGTTAGTTTCTCCCAATATGTTTAGCAAATGCTTCTTTAGTAATGCTTACGGGTGATCCCCAACGTCATTGAATCTTTTGTTTAAACTTAAACAGTGGCCAATGCGATCAAGAGGTTGCATCAGATTGTTCTTTAACTATCACCAGCTTATTCAGCAGCGTCCTGACGGAACCTGTTACCGGATAATGCCAGTTCTTTTTCCGTCATTTTCGACCTCGGATCGCTGATCACCGAGACGACAAGTTCTAGCCCAAACCGTACGTCTGAATTACTCATTGTATGCTTTGTCTCCTTAGCTCTACAGGTGATGTTGTATCCTCTCCAACATTCTAGTTGAGGAATTTACGATCAGTCTTTGGAAACTGAATGGTAATACCAACATCCTAAATGACACACTGTTGATCGGATATATTTTCGGCCACAACGAAAAACTTTTTTGAGTCAAACCGATTGCTTGAATGCTTCTTGCGGAAAACTTGACTGTCGGTCCTGAACTGAATTTTCCTGTCCTGTACAAACTACCAAGAATCTGTGAAAATTTCACAAAATAATTTTAATTGAGTCAATAAAAATGACACAAGAACAACATTATCCACCGGGCCACTTTCCAGAGACTAGCGAGCTGAAGTGACTTTTTCAGCACACACAGTACTTCTCTCTTAATAATTTAGTGTAGATTCACTGGCATCCACCTGAGCATACTTCGTTCGCTTAGTGGGGATTACTTGTTTGATCCATCCGTAATGACCTTAAGAATGGTGATTCTTGAGTTCGTTCACTGACTGGCTGTTGCAGTCAGGAGTGTGCTTATCGGTCTTTTTGAACAGCGGCTCACGCTGCCTCGCCGGCAGAAACATATAATCGTTTTATTTTTGATACAAAATCTGCACTCTTTACATCATTCAAGTCTTCAGAGTTATTCAGAATCTATTATTCTGGTGCGGTGTGACATGCTTGTGTTAATATTATGACGGTTGTCTAGTGACATGGCGACGGATGTAAAGGCCTTAATCCCAAATAATTGTTGCCAGGTTAGTTTTCGGATTTCTTAGATCACCAAATGTTATCTACAAGGGAGTGTTTCAGACACGAACAACGTGTTCTGTGGATGGTAGGTCTTGACAAGGTAGCCTTCGAAAAAGTCCAATCACAAGCTGATCTTTAGATGTGTGAGTATGATAATCAAATATGAGAGGTGCCGTTTTCTGGCGGAACTTCCTCTTATATTTATTTTGATGTTCAATTGGTTATTCGCTTTGATTTTTCTTGACCGTATACATATTGGCAACGCAGTTAAGCATGTCCATGAGTACTATGATGGTAACGCCATCGTCCCAGTTAGAAAAGGCTGCAGAAGATGCTGACATGACGTATTCCTCAGAACAACTTCTAAAAATCCGCAATAGGAAACGCCAAGTTTAGCGTATAGCCATTTCGTGCACTTTTTATGCATTGGAAGCGTGAATTTGTCAATTCAATGTGGTGAGCAGACTTGTCGAAGTTAGTGGTGAGCGCGAAATTATTAGTCGTTAATGGAAAGATAAACGCTTAGAATCAGGCTCCTTGGTCATGTACAATGGTGCAGCAGGAAAGAGTAATGCAAGCTAATCAAATTTTAACGAAGGGTGAGGATGACCTTAACAATCACGTCCAAAATCAATACAGAATCATGGCAGTTATATGATCACAAGGAAGGAGAATGAAAACAATAATGTAAAGATGGAAGATCTGGCAGAATGAAGTAACAATGTGATAGCATGGACAAATCGGAAACCGCCTTTTTTCCTGTATGAAAATGATCAGATTTTTTATTCAGCAAATGACAAGAACGGTAGATGGCATGAAACGCCCCCTGAGGTGTCTGTTTGATTCGTTACACGTTGACAATTCCGGTAATTAGAGTTTCAATATGTTCACTGATTCATGTTTAGCATGGCCTTGATGTATGGGTAACATTTTCAGTCAGGCACAAGAAAAACCAGGAAACACAGGCAACACCATGAATGTAACAAAAATCACAAACTTTAACAGTGATCAGTTATCATCTCGCGTTTGATATAACAGTTTTTCTATAAAGTTTTTTTAACAACTCAGCCAGTGGGGCGGTTATACAAGAACAAATTAGTTAAAATCAAACAATATATGGCCATTTGAGTCTACATTTGTGGTTCGTGCGACTTTCCAGACAACAGGAAGTTTAGCGGACAGAATTCTGTAGCATACTCACCGTAGGCTACAAAGTTACAATACAAGACGGATAGTTGAGTGGTTGCAGCTTTTTAGAGCAAAGGCTACTCAGGTACGTGAAAGTGTTATTCTGGTGAGCAGTGCCCCTCGAGATTACTTGAAAAGCCCGTTGGAAACAAAAGTGCGACGAACAGAATCGTTTTTTGTCATCTTTGACCGAAACACGACGTGCTATGCATGATTCGGAGGTTTAAGTGTTGATATTACAACACTTCTTGTACTGCGAAGGTGCATCTATACCGCGGGCTACCTTGGTGAATCGGTACGTAGTTCGACGACGGTACCTCATGGTAACCTGAGTGCTACATACCGTTATTGGCCTAAACGTGCACAGTGTGCACATTCATACGCTGAGGGATCCACACAGAATTCCAACACGCATGTCGACTGGATCTTGCTCCCGCCCCCCCTCTTTCCCAGTAACAATAATGAAGGATATCTGAACGGTATATCATATCTAGTGACCACTTTGTGAAATTCAAAATGCTCATTTCGTATATGGTCTGCAACGAACTCTACTCCAGCTGGGGTATCACTGGTCACCGATTAGTAAGTTGTGCCACTTGATCGAGAAACTTGCAACCACGTCGGGAACAACCCTAACGTTACATGCCCCAAAATAGATGAACCGGTTGCATGAAGTTTGAATTATGACAATCTCAGAGAATGATAGAAATGATATATTTTTGCAGGCAGTTGAAAGTAAGAACCTATCACATCATACCGTATTGTGTAATACAGCTTGAGACAGCCCATTCTTAACGGTGGTAACTCAGTTTAATTCAGAATGGGGGAAGCTAAACTCAACGTCAAAAGTTTCGTACACGTCTCTCACAGAGTCCTTTTTTCCGCACCCTATTTTAACTTGGTTTCTGACAGCAACTTCTTGATGAATTTGTCAAACTGAGCGAAATTTCACATTATGTAAATTTAGCATCGTACACAAATGTTTACTTTTCACACTGGGCTTTCAGCACTATAAAAACAAAGTTCTTGTTTATGATTGCGCACTTGTTACTGTTCGCGAGTAGTGTAGTAACTTTGTTGCAATCAACATCTGGACTTCCTTCTGCGTTCTCAACAGGGGGCCTTCCGTTCTATGTGCTAATGATCTAACATTACCTGCGACCGAGCCATGACACTCGGAAGCTAGAGGGCTCCAATTTGTTGTGTATCTCAATAAATCGTCTTCTAAATTGCCACACTTATGCAGAGACACTTACTTGGCACCACTTCCCGACGTCAATACACTTACAAAATCCTACCGTTCTATAAAATAATCTTCATGTAACTTCACTGCCTAGCATTCACTGCGGCTAAGATTCAGTTCACACATAGCTTGAAATCAAAATAACACCATACCATAAATTCTGAAACGTTGACTTGTCGTATGCCAGGCAATTGCCGAAATTCCATATAGACATCTCTATGTTAATAAATTTCTGTAGCATGCTTACCAATGAGTGGACAGGTAATGTAGCTAAATGTGAACATAACGATTGAATGGAATACATCATAAACTGACTTGTTTGTTCAGATGATCTTCTGAGCTTGGCACGACCCAACTTGCCGCTTGATATTTGTAGTGACAAACGATTTCGCTCATCACACCAATCTATTTCAGTTATAATTAGGTGGCCTGGATATAATTACTGCCTTTGTTGACCATAGCTGAATGTGATTTACAATCTATCAACCAGCATTGGATTCGATTCTTGTTGAGAAGGAGGTTGTCGACTTTTAGTCCATTTCTAGTCAGAAATCTGGAAAATCTAAAGCTACACCGAATGGTGTTAAAGGAAATGGCCAGCCCAGTAAAATTTAGCAATAGTCACTTTTTCCCTAGCAACGCAAAAAGTTATTGATTTGGCATTGAACCTCTTATTCAGCTACTGTCTATCGCCTAGTGTCATGAAAATATCTGACCTTTCAATTGTGGGATACCGAAGTTCGCTGCGGTTAACATGCGGTTATTTGGTTCCGGGAAATTTGGGATTAACATAGTGTTCTTTAAGTTTTACAGAGTAGAAACCTGGTAAACGTGTTAGCCATTATGAAGGATAGTCTCGTTCCAGCAAGTTGACTTCAGTTCCTATACAACATTCATTTTGAGACGAGGAAAGAGTTGTTTCCCAATCCGGCGCATTAGCAAACATTTCATAATTTGTTTAGCTGTATTCATGAAAACATTTCACACGCGTTACCGTCTATCTTACAAACTGTTAAAAGGTGTTGCCGTGGTTACGCAGCAGTTAAGCGCTAGTATCATTCAGTAGCGTATTGCCATTGACAGATGGATTACTGATGGCTGGAAAGTGTGTTCGGGGAAGGTGTTAAAGGAGATAATCAAAAACCTTGGCTAATTAATAAGTGTGCGTCATATTTAAGTGTTCAAGCGAAGAAACAAGCTGACTTAACTAGTGCTTAACAAAGCAAAATTTCAATCGCAACAACCTGTATGTCTGCTCTGTTGAGGAGCTTATTGTGTCTACATCAAGTATGGAGTCACTAGTGCAGTAGGCAAAATCGCGGTCCTATATGAACGTTGATCGAAATTAAAGTCCTCCGGCAGCACTCCTCTATTCTTGCTGAGCCCTGATAAAAGGGAGATGTAAAAATTCACTTAAATGCGAACTGCTAGCAAACTTAATTCGCGTTTGGTTCATCGCAGTTAGAGTAATAGATAGTCGAGTAAGAGACTGACATGTCCATTCATACATAGAAGCTGCATGGATTCCTCGGAATCGTTTCGGTCTAAATTAAAGCGGCTACTTTTCTCCAAAACCTCTGAATATTTTCGTCTCGTTGAATAATTCTAAATATCTTTTGAAAAATTTCGAAACCATTTTTTGTTTGATTGTGTACACATTTTTTCTATTCAGTGTGCGGCCTCTGAGTCGGTTTACGCTGAGACAACGATTTACGCATTGCTGTCGACGGAAAAAACGCGCAAATGAACACATTACAACAGCTGTCACTGAGGCATGGGTGGCCGATCATAAACGACCGTCGGAACAGTTTGGAAAATCATCAAACGACGATAACACACTGGACGATCTGAGAACGCAAGTGTGTGCAACACTTAGACACTGCGATTCAAATCGGGAATTTACTTGCACAATGCTTGTGATGAGCCTCAGATTAAATTTGTGATGAAAATAATGATACCTTAAAAGTTGTACACCTGATAGTTTACGTTGCAGTTTCAAGTTTTGCTGTTGAAAAAATCATGTGCATTATTTACCTAAAAGTATCAATGTTTCTATGATGTAGACAGTGGTAGCTAACCCTGGTTAATAGTGCTTCGGTCGGCGGATGTTATGTCGTGCACAGAATGTACATTCACAATTGAGACTGGACTAAATAGTATAAGTTACCACCAAAAAATATTTCACCGGCCCTCTGTAACGGGCGTCAAATTGTTACAACATTCAGACAGTGGCAGCAAAAGTGGTCTACTATCAGCCCTGACAAAAGTTTGATCACAAAGATGAGCCAAGTACTGTTTTTCTCATGTTAACAGTCCGTGCAAAACAGCCACAGTTCAATAAAAATGGAAGATTTGAAGTATTTTAAGCTGCACATCAAATTATTTTGACCGCAATCCTCCCGTTCAGATGAGCCTCACGGTCTCTCACTTCGTACGGAGACACTAGACTGGAATTTTCCTATTACTGGGGCTCATATATGGAGCACAATCTTCTCCGGACACGAAATTCAACTACCGCCCCCGTGTTAATGAAACAAGGGTGTTAACAACATCACCAGTAAATTCAAGATGGGCGTGTCTGAATGATTCCTTCGCAATGCTCAACTGCAACCTTGTGCGGATAGTGTTCAGCTTACTCCATTATTTCGAAATTTGAGCAAAAAGAATCTTTCCATAGTTCACCTAACAGTTCTGTATTGTCTGTGCTAAGTAGATTATCCGGCCTCCTCTTACGTAATCGTGTAACTAGTGACCGAATTCTCGCTTGCTCCGGACGGTTTCCGACAAGGTAATCAATGAGACGGTAGCTATGAATTGATTGTCACACTGTCCTTTTTGTCTATGATGATGAACTGTGTTAGACTGAAAAACCAAATCGAACGGAATAGGTAGGTTCAAAGCTTTCCTTGAAGTCCTGCTTGACAGATCATTCGCCTAGCTTCTCATTCCCGTCCGATTTTGTGCACAGTTCTGCCAACGTGACTCACTCGGCACACGTGAATTTGCAAAGCGCAACGAAAGCCAACAAGGTGGAGATCGCCGTCGTTGTTGTTAATTTAATAACGCCAAATCTATACGCCAGGCATCCTGTGCATACATCACTTTTTGAAACCGTCAAAAAACAACGTTGTAAACAAACTGTGCTGTTAGGTCACGTGACGCTACACGGATTGCGTGGAACTTGACTGTTGAATCTGGTTAGAGTGTAGTTAAATTTGGACGCACGTTGAACGATACATGGGTTTAATTTTTGTCGTTCGGACTTCAGGATCGCCCTCAACTTTCTACGTAAGATGCACTTAAGTGGAACTTGTGTATAGCCGCTATCCGCTTCCGACACCCACATCACTGTTCACTGGTAACGCTTGATTTATTCTACTGTGTAAACAGTAGAATAAATTCATGATTTACGTAATCGCGTTGCGTATGAAGCATATTTTGCTCCCGCCGTGTCTGAACTGCGCTCCAGACATCTGTGATTGTATTGTTGTTGTTGATTCATGCTCACTAATTTTGGTTATTATTTAATAATCTTTGATAGCTGAACATTTTTCGGAGTGGTTCAGAATGCAACGTTAACTAAAAACACCGTTTCACACTCACTGACTTTGCGAGTCCCTTCCAGATTTTTCCAGTTTGTTAACAATTAATTATTGTAAATGTTATCTCTGAGGCAACTTGCTGACGTTATCTTTGTTCGTAAACATTTTCGACATTTTTGATTCATAAACTTATCGTAATCTTCTTACAATTTTTGCTATCGCATTTAATTTTCACATTCAAACGTCTTCGGATATCCACTTTTTTGCGAACGGTTTTACCGAGTGTTAAATCCATTTTTCTCGCTCTCGGTGAACATTTGAGTGTACAGCAGTCTGTTTAACGGAATAGCTTATGGCGACATTTTCTAAAACAAATGGATATTGCTGGAACACACACTCAACTTCTTCGTAGTGAGGAAAAATAGTTTGTTTCCTTTATACATGTGAACACGTTTTATTTTGTTCCGGCAACTTTGATTAGTCACACTTGATCTGCAGATGGTGATTGTTCATGCTAAGCGGGCGGCGGAGTAGTAGTCGACCGATGAGCAGTTTTACACAATCTAGGCGCACATCCCCCTTCGTTGGTTGAATGTGCTTAAACTATTTCTCGTCAATATAAATCGTGAGATGGTCGCCCTATCGCCATAGTATTGATCGAAATTTAAAAATATGTCGACGTCAAATATGTATATATATATATTTGTATATATTGCTTATTCGAATAACCCTGTTGTTTATTGATGAATATCATTTATGACAGTCAGATGATGCCTGCACGTTGAAGTGAGGATAATTTGCAACACGGTCTCATCGAATTTTTTCCAATGAGAAAGCATTTTTTGGAGTAATTTTGGAGTAATATGATTACTTTGTTTACTCTGTCTTCTAATATAGCTTTGGTGTCTACAAATATTCTTTTTTACGTTATTGCTGATTTATACAGCATCTTCTTATAGTTTTAATGTAAATACCATCATTGCTATTTGTCGGGAGTAATCTGAAACAATCTATCAACTTGGACGACGTCGCCACCAGTGGACGACTTGAGGACAAAACTTTCGCAATAAGAAATCGTGCAATGACATGGCGACAGAAAGCGATATAAATTTCTGGAAATTGTTTTCATTCAGACAGTCATCCCGATGTTAACAAGCTGATATACCCGAATCACTCCCATTCCTCATGCTGGCGTTATGTAGTTATGTAGTAGTAGTAGTTATGTAGTTATTTAGTTTATCGCAGCCGATGTAAATAGGATGTTCGGTCAACGAGTATTAACTGAGTGGATCAGTGCCGTCCACTGTTAAAAGTATAAGAGACGGTGAGCCGAGCAATTTTGGGAAAATACTCGAATTTACCAAATAGATTTTGATTTCTTCCGGAAAAAAGGTGTACGTGCACCTTCAGAATGTTTCGTTAAGCTTGCATAGAATTATTCTGACGTACAAACAAAGGTTCACTCACTCCATATCTAGCATACCACTTATCATTTGGTTTTTTTAAGCAATTTGAGCATTGCATTTCTCGGAGAGAGAGAGAGTTTGCACTGCGCCCAACCGGAGAATACTGTGCGAAAACTCACTTAATTAACAACCTTAATGCTATATCTTTGATTGGTTGTATAATCTGTTGCATCCACGCATTTTACGTTTCTCACCTATGCGTTACAATGGAAACTGTCATTTTCTTGGATGGCCGAATGGGTTCAAAAATTTTTGTGCCGAATTAGACACGTGATCCCGAAGTATGATCAATATGTGACTGCAAGTTTAAGCCGGTGAATGACCGGATTCAATATTATAGTTTATGCTTTGCAGGAAGGTTAATTAAAATTGGCCGTTGTCGCAATAATCGATAACGTGAACGCTTTTTGTAAACTACCAATGTTGAACTAATACACAAGTGATTGAAACTTTCGACTTAACAGGGTGGAATAGTTGAATCACGCCAAGGGTCAGAATACTCAATTTTAAACAAAACACTTCATAAATTCGACCTAATTCTGGGCTCAGTTTGTTTCTCATCTAGGCAGTTAATGTTCACCACTTTGACTGTTCTAACTCTGTTTGGTCGAATGGATGAAATTTGGGAAATATACTTTTCACTGTTTACATTAGAATTCTCATAGGGCACATTCTTCAATAAATTTGATAACCACAGGCAAAAGATGTGGACTTGCGGATAAGTCGTTGGGGGCTGTGTGGCAAAGTTGTATCAAGGCCATTGCAGAAGTGCGG
The DNA here is from genome assembly GCA_008508345.1 of Paragonimus westermani. NCBI lineage: Eukaryota > Metazoa > Platyhelminthes > Trematoda > Plagiorchiida > Troglotrematidae > Paragonimus > Paragonimus westermani. The sequence goes on from QNGE01003969.1 coordinate 23,830, forward strand.
AGACCTAGGTCGTAACCTAGAATTTAACATTTGTCATTTACTTACAACTAATGTGAAATTAACCTGTGCCATTAATAAACGCGAAAGTTTTAGCCCTAATGGCACGATTACGCTAAGCTGACGAAGTTTGTAACAGGACTGAAAACTGCTTCGAGAAGTTAACCTAGAAATAGGCTAGCCATATATGGAATTTTAAACCTGTAAACACTAGTCAGTGGCGTGCAACGTAAAACGCTTAAACGTTTGCGTAACAATACGATAATTTCCACTTCTCTCGACTTACCGCACAATCGATGAAGATTGAAAACATCAGACAAACCCACAAACATATACACAGCAAAACCTGGTCTCATCTGATCATCGAGGATTGTAATATTTTTGGAATTGTGAATCCAATAAAACAGAGTTTTATTAATGGACATTGCATTACTGACTTCACATTCATTTCGACAAGGCTCACTTTAAAAGAGTTATCAGTTCACAATTCTTTAGGATTACAGCCCATTTTTATGATACATCGCTTTATTCTCGTGTATGCCACCCACATGCAACCAGTCAGTCAGGTGCATGTCGTCTGTTTTGGCGCCAGCACTGTATCACGCGTGTCTACCAAAATCTGTTCACATTAAAATAGTCACCTTCTGAGTTCAGTCTACCGGACAATAAAAAAGTTGATAGATAATGTCTGAACATGTGCTCACTTCCCGTCGTTCACAGATCACCGGATATGCCCCATCAATCATGTACATAGAGTCCATAGACCAAGATAACGAGACCGAACAGGATACGGACAGGTGGAGAACCACTAAAAACCAGCGAACTGTATCACTTTCAGGTAGGTACTCACAGTATATTTTAAATTATCCCATTACTTTCAGTTAAATGTTTAAGCTACGATAATTTTACAGTATGCTTTGAAAGATATGGAAAAACACTAGCTGGTTAGCTGTGTTATTTTAGGATTTTCTATACTTATTTGTTCATTCTGAAAACTTCTCGTTTTCCAAAATTCAGATACACATGGGAACACAAGTACTTCCTATTCATTATCTCCAAAATTATTACTTTCATTAATGTAATTTAGTGTGTTGTTAAATATGTCAAGCGAATTGAATTTGATTATTGTCTTCTAATTGTAAGTAAATTTCTAATTTCGTGAAAATCTTTCATCAATCGGAGAATCTCTAGTTTACAAGAAATCTGTATGCATTTTATCTCACCGTACACTTAAGCTCGACCAGTTGTAAGCTTTGGAAACACGGATTAATATTCCCCAGCTGAGTCGCACAGTGGTAGTAAATACGGAAGGTAAGCAGTCGAAAATAAATACTTTAAGTTAATTCTGACATTTTGATTCAATCTCCGACTATGGTTTGTTAATTTATTGTGGGTTGTTTAGAAGACAATAATGTCTCTTTGTTCGACCACGCACGTCTGATGATCTACTCAAAAAATACACTATTGGGTAATTGATTTTCAACTGTTTCTTTCAATTTGTCTGATGGACTTCGTGTTCATTCTTCAAAGATTTGCCGCGCTAGTTACATTTATTATATCGAACTATGTGACTGCAACCTTGAGTCTTTATTGCAACTTTAAACAAATATTTTCGAGAAATTGTCAACGGGGCATTTTGTTTGTAAACCCTAATGAATTATTCCAAAACCATTTCCAAACCATTTGTCTGCCGACCTACAAAAGCCGCCATGGAAAGAAATCTCAGAACAAAGGTTGATTTTGTGGCAGATACTTTTGAAATAGCGGTGTACAATAGTATAAGAAACCAAAAATATTTTCTGTCAAACAGACGTGCAAACAGCACCAACGTTTATGGCCACAATTCAAAAACTGTACAAACAACGCCAAATTTTGACAATTTTACAAGTTTTGTCAATGACAAAGGCAATTTACAAAATCCATCTGCACGTTTCATATATCAATGCAATATTCTTCAAATCACTATTGTGAGTAGCTCTACCCGAATCGTATTTGACTCTATTCAAGAAATGGAAATAACACATGAGTACAGTTGGAGGCAGGTAATCTCGCACCAGTTTCCGAACAAATCAGCCTGGTCAAAACAGAGCAACATGATAACTAGTGTGTCTATAGTCTACCGAAAACAGCAGCATATCTCGTCCTTTTTCTGGTGGCTTTTAAACCAGATTGTGTTCTTTCGAGAAGATTAAAAAAGGTTTGCTTTAATATGGTTCCTTCAGCAGCTTCATGTTCAAATTATAGAAACCAACGCTATTCTCTTAGCAACATGCTACGTAAACGCTAGATTCGACCGTTAATATTTCACTTCTTATAACCGAGCGTAAACTCAGAGAAATTTCGATTTTCTGTTTTGGAGAAGAGAACATTTTTCCCCTTGTTTTCACCAAAAACTGACAAAACCTGGTAGGCGTTGAGTGAAAATTCAAGATATACTTTTTACGTTGAGTTGCCCATCGAATTCCATTTTGAACAATCACCAACTTGAGAAACACTAATGACAGAACTGCCTGAATTTTAACACGTGACAAATAAGTCCATTAAAGTAGTGAACACAGAGTACTCCATGGTTGCGTACTGTTGCGTCTGTCTAACCCGAGATTCTTACGGTTTACTGAAGCAGTTGCAATTAATCGGCTCAAACCAGCTCTCTGTGTTCAGAAACAACTGTTCGTGAACCTGACTCTTCCCTGGACTTAATGTCTTATCCTAACTCGCTTATTGATTTNAAACGCTTGCATCTATCAGTTTTCATGTTCTAACTGCTTTGTTCAAACTGCTCAAGGGAACCAATTGTTTCAAGTAATCAAGCGGAGAGATTTGAGGGTTTCCCCGGGCTATTCGTCTCCACCAGGTGAGAAATAGTATCCTACCGTCCGCAGACTGTCCATCGCTTGCTTCATTTGATCTGATTGAAGTAAGAGACATCCCAATAAAGCTGAAATTGAGGATCACATAATTGACTAATTTCACTTACGTCAAAAGCAGTCTAACCAACTTCGTCCATGTAATACATCAACTGATATGGCGCAAAATAGACAGTTTGTTTGGTGAGTACATATTCCATTTTCGTCCGTCTGTTTGCTTCAACAATTTCACTGATTCTCACGTCTAAAATAATTCTTGATCAGTTCACTCATTTGTTATTTCGAAAGAGGGTGCTGTTTAAATTTCAATTAGTTCAGTAAACTGCCAAAGAAATCTTCTATAAAGCCCATATTCCTCATCAAAGCTTGATAACGTGGGTTACTACTTAGTGTCTGATATTCGTGTCATGGAGTACAAAGCTAGAAGATGATAATCTAGGAACTCTTGACCTAACGTACAATTTCTGCCGGACTTAATCCAGCTTCTCTTGTTGACAAACTCAAAATGTTCTTGCGCACTTAATAAACAAATCAAAAGTTTACATATAAATATATATTCACGATATATCTACATATATTTATTGATCAGTCTCCACTTAAGTTGATGGCTTGCTGACAAAGTTTTTCACGTGCCCACTCAATTTACTTCACTTTTCCTGACAAACCACTCAGGTCAGGATCTCGCAAGTGAAGTGTTTGGAGATGCTGTGAGGGATGCTTCAACCCAACAACAAGCCCCAGAACAGGAGACACTACAACACAAGGGTATCGATTTGCCGAGTTTGTCTTCACTGAAGTGCACAGTCCAAACCACAACTGCCCACTTATCTTGTCCGGAAAATGTGGTGTAACTGCTTCGTTTTTGTACAACTTTGTAAATACACACACTCTTTTATAACCAGACAAGGCTTACACACAAATGACAGTTTCAAACAAGTGTAAACTGGTACTCAGCTGGTTACTATAGTTACCAGTCAAGAGAAAAATCCCTCTTTATCCATTCTACTTTCCTTGTGTTCTAGAGTCTTCTTGATTTAAATTGAATTCATTTCCATACACAAACTCTGGTGATATTTCAAGCCAATCGTCATGGTAAATAAAAATTGTACAGTGTTATTTTTAGCGAACTAGAAAACTCGCTCTTGTACATTAGAGTAAAAACGTTGTGCCCAATATGAATATACACCTAGATATACAGGTATAACTCTTTTGAATGAGATTACACACGACGAACCTGACAACGCTGTACGGTGAATCATTGATAAGTCAGCTGACGCTGAACTGTTTGCTATTCTGGGTCCAATCTACAACAAATCCTCCCGAAGTACACCCGTTTCACCTCAGCGTAAAATAGAGCTACGAATCGAAGACACATCCTCTCGGAATGTTTCATTTATCGATTATCGGTAACCCGAATTTACCAAAATTGAACGCCCTTGACGACAAAGCTCATCATTTGCTTCCAGTCAAATACTTCAAGCAGTCCGATGTGCTGGTATGTGTATACATTAATCAGCTGTTAAAGATAATGTATCAAACACTTTATGGGCAAAGTTTGGTGATACAAAACTAGGCAGATATTTACCATTTTAATTCGAAGTTAGTGCTGAAATGCTTAGAATACTTTTGATAATGAGATGGAAAGGTTTGGATTTGGTAATTACTTTAGACTGGGCCTAGCCAATCGTTTACTATCGATAAGAAGTGCACCCGCATCAACCGTTGGACTCGACCCAATCTACGCTAAGCCAGAAAAGCACATTTTCCAGTTGATTTGAAATGCAACATCTATCATGCTTATAGTATGCGGTAAGGTTCGAATGTGTCATGTAGACACACCCAGTAAGTAACATTGATCACAAACCTGTTACTGCACTCTCATCAAATTCCCACCACTAATCACACGATAATTATGCTTCCATTCTTCACAACAGAATTTGATGGAGTAAACCGTCTGCATAGGAACGGATATCTTTTGAAGAAGTTAACTTCCACTCACCGTTGCAACTGAGATTCGGCGAATAGATAGTCACATATTTTTGTTTTAATTTTTGCAGAGGAGCCCATCCATATATTTTTATAGAGGAGAGCAAGTTCACAATAGTAAATTCTAGAAGTGGCTCCAACCGAATACATCCCGGAGTCATGTGTACAGCCTAAGTTTGAGACACTTCGTGCAACATTTTCTAGATAGACGTTTTTCTATTAGCCATCCTCAAACTGTCCATACATTTTGTTTCATGAATCCACAGTCACGCGTAAGAGTTAAGTGTCCATTGTTACCCAATGCTCAAGTTTGACAGAAACGACCACCAGGACTCACAAATTGATCTTTTCCATTCCACCTCACAAGGCTGAAACGTCCCAGAAAATAAGTGAATTAAAAGATTGTTATCATGGAAATTTTCAGTAGAAACGACAATCCAAAACTGATCGGAAGAATACATTGTTTGCCCAGTTAGCTTTACTGTGGAACACTCTTGCATATCGGGGGCAGCTATCGTAAAAACTGTGGAACTCGGAAGAGCTGATGATCGTTAACAAACTCGAATACGATGTAATGTGATTCACAAAAGAACGTTTTGTCGTTTAGCTTTTTCAGTCTTTCCTAGTAAATCTTGTTAGAAATATCTTGAATTAATGATCAAAATGTACATGATATTTACCTATGTGTGATGGTTTTCTGCAAAACGTCTGTTAAGGAAAGGACGTTTATAAGATATCCGCACCAGATTTAGTACGGATTAAGTTGAACAGTCTGGGCGTCGTGTTCAACATATTATTGATAAACAAATTGGGAATAACACAACATTACGAGCAAGTTGTAATNACCACCTCGGATGGGCTTCCTCAGGAGTGTTGTATTCGAGTCGATTTTGATTGCAACGCTCCTGAGGAAGCCAATCCGAAGTGGTTAAAAGTAGAGTATTAAAACTCGTTCGTAAACTTGTGTTATTCTTAATCTGTTCATCAAAGGACGTTTACAGTTGTACATATCTATTTATCCAAATGTAGGGGTTATTTTGTAAATACATACAGATGATTTTGGTAGTACGGACTTGAAAACAGATGTCTCCCATTTGCTGAGTAAGGTTGAACGAGTTCATTTGGTAAATAATCACTGGGATTAACTGAGTGACATACTGATGACACATATCTCATCACGATCACACTCCTTGTCAAATTTGGCCTAAGTGCCACCAACCACCCTTCTGAATACGAGAGGCAGAATTTAATCCGAAGATCATACAAGCAGCGGAACAAAAACCATGAAACTAATTTCTAACTACATTTCATTCTGTATAATACTTAGGAGTTACTTCGGAGGTTATTAAGATTTCGTTCAAAATATAATCGCTTACAAAAGTGAGGCTGTTTTACTAAGTTTACAAACATGAATCTCTATTATGTACACTTGATTTTATAACGGCTATTGACCAAGAGATCATTATCTAGTGAGTTTTGTGAGCAAAAGGCTTACCTTCGCTGTGTCCCTCGTGCTTGTGTGATCAAAATATTTTAGCGTATTTTGATTGAGTTCGTGGACTTGATAATTTGGTCATGTCTATTATGGGGTTAATAACGCTATGCTCAACTCAATAGTCCCACCCTCAGGAGGATGAGCGTGTAGACTCCAATCGGGGCAAGGTGGTGCACATCTGATTAGCTAGCCGGAAGGCTTTTCTGGATGCAAACGCAACGATCAAGCGTGGGCGGTGTTCGATTTGGAATATCCTGAATCTCCGAATTTCCACTGCTTTGACAAGCTACCAAAAACTTCACAAGGCCAGGGGAACTCAGATCGAGTCATGTGACAACAAGTTGAACAAATTCACTGTCTGTTTTATAGCCGTACTTCTGATTTTGCCGCGTTGAACAGATTAACCAACTGTTTTAAGATGTATTCAAGTGTGAAAACATTTTTTATCACTGTAATTGTCAGTGAAGCTGCAAAACATATGATAGACCACAAGAGATGTGAAACTCTAGTATCAGTTTGTATTATCTTCAGTCGTAATAATTCCAGTAGTTAATTGTAATTTACCAACGTGAGGCCCAAGATAATTTCCGGGAAACATGGCGATGTGTGTCAATGTCATGTCTTTGAAAAGATGGTTCTATAAATACTCTACTGTTCTTTTCATTAACTAATGTTTCGGACTAACTTTCGACTACAAATTTTGAAGTGTGTTAATGTGTGTGAATTTATTACGTCCGAACCCAATACCATCGGTTATATGCACGGCGTAGCACGCCTTTAACAAAGTAACTTCTTTCAAACTGTAATGACAAATAAGGTCTTCGGATCAAAAATATCTTGACAAATTTGAACGTTATCCAATTCGCAACAATGAAGCTAGGTTAAGTTTCATTTATCCCCAATCTAATCTGACGTTTCAGCACATGACGTTTAAGTGATCAGAGGAAGAAAGTGATTAGAATAAAAGCACATAATATAGGCCAGTGAGTTGCACGTGACATATATATGTATATGTATACGATAAATGACTTTTGCCTTCAGTATCTGAACTCGAAACGACAAAATTGAAATTTATGTAACCTCGAGTAGACAACGTGTTATAGAATTACTGAATGTGAATAAAAGTAGCGGCACATTTTTGGTAGTTGATGTTCTTTTATTGCAACCATCGGATTTATGAGTAAATTTGTAATGCGTTAGAAGGATTAAAATTATGAAGACTGTTTGACTGTAATGCCTTCGCACCAAACAGTATAGAAGAGAATGTTGTAAATATTGAACGATACCACACAGGGGGAAGTTTACTCGCATTTCCATCCTGGTTAGCTATCGAGGTCAAATGTTGCGTACACTTAACGGAATCGATCACTGAAATCATCTGGTAATTAGTTCTAATTCTTACCATATATCTCTTAATAAATTCGTGCCTCAGTAAATAGTTGACTGGAAATGATGTCAACAGGGCAATGGCACAAATATCTTCGGGTACGTAGCCATTGCAGTTGTGCACACTACGTTCACCGAAAACCGAAAATGACTGAAATATATCATTTGTCTATGACCATGCAGTTTACTTGTATGGACAGCGCAAATGTGTTCTGATTTGCATGTTGTGCTTGCGCCTTCAAAAAATTACATTACCATATGCTAAAACCTACACTCAAAGCTGTAGAATTGCTCACTAGAATTTTACCGTGACAAGGACAAAAAATTTGCAAGAACAATTACAACCGAAGAAAAACAGGACAAAAATGGGATAAAATGAGGCTGGAAACCATCGCGGTCATCCAATGTGGTTAGGCGGCTTATCATCCCGAACAGTGTATTCATCTACTAATCTGGATATTCATGAACTCACATCACAATCAATGTTCGCAGGCTTTAGTAAACAGAGCGGTGAGGCTCTAAATAATTGGTGAGTTTATTGTGTTTAAGTATCCGTTGAGTTTTTATAATCGTTTGTGATTTAGCCAACAAAATACGGGCGTCTTTAACGTTCTACCGTCTGAAGGGTGTGTTGTGATGTCACTTGTAATAAGTGGCGTTAAACGATTTGAGGCCACGCAGTTTCTCCGAATTAAACGCCCATCCAGTGGTGGTGACTTGTTCTCGAGAAATCCGTGATCGAGTAATATTTTGGTAAGTATCCAACACCTTTGCAAGTTTCTTGTAAACCCATTTGTTGAATCCATTCAAGCGAACACCCACTAGACTAAATATAGTTTTGTTCCCACCGTTTCTCAGTCGCGTATGGAGTACGTTGACATAGTGTAAAATAAATTTCGGTCAAAACATTTCAAAAATGTGCCAGATCTGAATATTTTTTGTTTGAGCTTGCAAGTATTAAACACTGTTGTCATGACTGAGAGGCTGATTCTGGCTGAGGCTGTCCTGAGGCAGCTTTGTTGACCACTACGTCATCGAACTAACGACCGGCAGGTCTAAACTGGCACTTCTCAGGCGACTTGAAAATATGTGCAACAGGTTTTTCGGAAGACTAGGTCATTAATATCTTCAATTATCCCATGAATCTGAGCAGACTGTGAAGTATAGTATCGTAGGACCTTGTATCCAAATCTATTAACACCAGGGGAATCGGGTAACACCCTGATGATTCACACTGAAAGGACAGCAGCTGAAGTATGCAGTCAATGTTTACTGACTTACTTTGTGAAAATGTTAGTTACGTCACGCATTCGTGTCCCACTGGGGCACGCGTGCTCTCCCATCTGGTTCTTTTTAATAAGTCGTGAATAAGCGGTTAAAGTTACATGTTCGTATCCATTCAGGTAGTATATTTTCTGACTAGTAGTATCAGTGAGCTCGGCAGCATTGTGCTGAGTCGGATCAAACAGTGAGCAGATAAGTGAGAGGTATTCAGAAGTCATTCTTGACAGTAACCACTTAGGTTGTTTACCCACAACTGAATGGATTTTCAGCGAACACACGTAACGTAGCATAGAGTTGCAAAGACCGTTCTATCTTTTGAATGGCAGTTCAGAGAAATTCATTTCATACAAACCGCACCTATACAATATATAATTTAATTCTAACATCAAAATTTGTGAACGCTTTTTCGTTTCCATGACGGTAATTTACTTTGGTGAATTTATTTCCTGTTAAAACTCATGCATTTCGCAATGACCGAGCTTGGACCCGTCAAACTTCGTATAAGCAGCCAAACTTTCTTTGCACAATTCATCACTCGAGGAGAAGCTTATGTTCATGCAAAATGGGTGAGTGCAGTTTTCGACTAGCTCCCCAGTGAATATATACATATGGTCAATGTAAAGCAAGCTTGTGCAGCCAAGCAGAATTCAGGCATCTAAGATAACGCCATCGAACCATTACAGGTTAAAGTTCTGAAGGCACAATGTTTATTAAGGTTGGACATCACAGAAGAGATAATACCAGTGATGGTTTATAAACGATAAGTTATGTATCATATCTGATAAATTAGGAGGTTCGATCACAAAACTTATGGCTTTGGGTTGGTTGGAATAAGGAGAGAAATAAGTCCAGACACGACAATTGCACCAATAACTGAGCATGAAAGTCAGACCGAGAGATTAAAACTTTCAGAACTGGGATCAAGTGATTAAAGCAAGGTTCGTTGGATGGGTAATTTTCCGGATTAGTTTCGCGTTTCTCCTGGTAAAACTCGTATTCAGTTGCAGTATGCTGTTTTTGGCAGTCGTTCGAATCTAGACACGTTCCATACCTTTCGCAGTTTTCTTTTTCAGCTGCTGTTGTTGTCATTGAGAGACAACAATACAAGTTTTCTCAGTTGTTTCTGTTCGGTTTTCGTGACTGGGTGCGACATTCTATGCGTCTCTACGGTTTACACAGTTTGACACACATATATGCAACTTTTAGGATAACTTGATTGCCCGTTTAAATGCACACTTCTACTTTCTGTGCATGATTATAATTATTCTATGGGTGATGCATGTATATTATTTACAAGAAATATATTTGCAAGACCTGCATATTGGTACACTCTATATGTGGTTACAAAACCGCATCCGTGTTTCTCGACAAAACCAGGATCACATGAAAGCATGCATGCTGAGCTACAGGAATTATTCACTTATCAGCAGTGTATTATCAGATTAGAATAATGAATGCACTTTTAATCGTTTGATTACGAATGCGACCAAGACAGTTCAGAGCAATAATGATGAGTTTCTAAGAGCAAACTTGATCTCACACGATATCATGTACGGGATACATTTGGATGCGTTTTGCTGTACCAAGGATTTATCGCGAGACAAAGAAAATCCAAATGCAGCTCTACAGTCAGTTGCATATTTTGTGTTATTGTGGAGGCAATTTGCATGAGTGTTACATTTGTTTCAGTTACCTAATCAATGGGCTAATGACAACCGTACTATATCGCATTGTGTAATGGTTGCGTTCACCGAAAATGCCATCCATAACATGTGTTCACATAAAACGTTTCGATAATCATACGACTTTACACTAGAATGATGAGATAAAACTTCACAGAAAATATCCAACTTATCGGTTTGGATTCTAACATTGTATAAAGTGTCTCACATGTTAAGCCGAAACAGGAAACTTTCATCTAAACATTTCAACTTCGTGCTAAGGAACAATTGTAGCACATAACAAAATGTAGATGTGAGTAATGTTTATCTGCAACGAAAAGCAAAACACCTAACTCCATTTCAAAGGAAAATGTGAAAAGTTCTCGTTGTTAAGTAAACATATGTGAAACTGTATGTACGGTAATTCGGTGTGTAGCTTTGACCAGGATTAAAGTAGAGTAGGGAATAAAATAGGGACCAACCATTGAACTTCCACACTCCATGTCGATATACTTCAAGTTCAGCAGGGAAAACTAAACTGACTGAAATTGGAACCAACACCTCTCCAGGCTAATTTTCCGTCAAGGTCATTAGTTTCACAAGTATCGGAACTTACATTGTAAGTTCTTTTAAAAGCTTAAACAAACATGTTATATTAAGACTTCACCACTAAGTTAACAATTACACTAATCGGCTTTTCACATGAAACGATTGGTTGGCGAGTTAAATAAGAAATCAGTAGGTAACGAAAAACCGCCAAGTCTAAGGCAGTATCAAGCCCACCAACACTTGTGTCTAAACTTACAGGACTGGCTTCAACTACTTATTTACAGTCGCCCCAGCACACCAGAAGAATCTTGGACAGCAAGGGCGTTATCCGTTTCTGAATGTGTATGGTAGATCGAAAGGAATGACCTGTGATCAGGACGTGTATGGCAACTGTGTACACTGGTTGCTAACGTTTAATGATAAAAAACCTCTGCAACGTTTCCGCAAACGCCTCCTCACTTTGAAGATCGAACATCTGTTGGTCTTCCTATTTGACTTTCTCTTCAGTTGCACGCAAATTAGTGGACACTATGTAAGATGGTACAAATATGGTGGTCTGCTGGGGTTGGAGGCAAAGATTACTCCCATGTCTGAGATGGCACGCGGATTCCCGTTGCAATAACTGTTTGGTAGGTCCAGTTTATCAGGTATTGTGTGATTTGTTACATATTGTAACCGCCTTCGAAAAGTAGTTCTATTTTTTGTGATGACCACCTGCAGGACTGGCAGCATCTGTTTGCCGTGTCTTCCCAAGTAAGTAATGAGTTAACAATGAGATTACTAACGTGCCGTTCGGTAGATAGTTAATGTAGAGAAGAACCGTCTGAATGAAAACCACAGACAGAAACAACATGTCTGCAAGTGACGACCGTTGTACCAACTGAGCAAGGAAGTTATGCCGGAAACTCGGAGTTTTCACATTTAAATCTGTTACCCACCGCTCCACTATCTCTTTGGAAACCCACCCAGTCATCCGTGGGACCGACTGCCCCGGCAGTATTTTTCCAGCACCTCACACTTGAATCCACCAAAACTGGTGTTGGGCACAGAAATTGCATTACTAATTGCTTCCGAACTGGTCATTAGTCGACCCGATCGCTGGAGAAGAGGTGTCCTGAACTTTGTAGTGCATGGAAAATACCAATGCTGGTTTGCATGAACTGTTGCAAATGAAAACTGACGCTTCATTTTGATATTTCATCCTCCCTCTGCTAACTGAAGGCTGTTCACTTTATATATGCGGTTCCCGCAACACGCTTGCCCGGGATTCACTGACCATTCTTCTCCAGGCAAACTGAGACGTATCACCATGTTTGCAACGTTGGTTCGTTGCCTTTACGCAGCACTGGATTATTGATAGAATACGTATTTGCGGTTGGCCGCACTTCAGCTCACTGTCGTACTCCGTGATGGTTGCCCCGAGGCGAACTCACCAGATCACGCGCCGATCCGGGACTCATGTACCACGTATTCCAGCATATGTGCGGCCTTCATTCACGTGTTCAAGATGTTTGATTCTAACTCGCAAGGCTCAGTTGTCAGATCGACGAGAGCATTTGGTGCTCCACCACTTCTAACACACAAAGGTACTGATTCTTAAGAGAACGCGCCAATCACACTCGGTAGCCCGTCCTCCGGTCCACGTGAGGTGTTCGTAAGAGTGACCCATTGTTGCAGTTGATATTCATTATGACGATGGATGAAGCATTGGGCTCATCTCTACCGACGCTGCGCTGTCTGAGATATGCAGTCTTCGAGGAGTTGTGAGTGCCATCGGCAAGCCTACTTATTTAACCAGGCGTTACCGCGGTTTGTGACGGTGCTCTCAGGGCACTGAATGTTACTACAGTGGACGAATACCGAAGCTAACTTGCTTGGACAGACGGGGTAGTAAAATACGAGACTGACTCTCTTAATGCCACCATTCCGCCGGTCCTCCATAGCATGTGCCGTCATCTGGACTCTAGTTCTCATTCACCCGCGGTTGTCGTTCTTGTAGTATCATGTATGCATCTTCTTGCGGTGTAATCCTCCGACTGAGACTGTCCTCATACGCAGTTCCTAATTTATACCTGCTGAATTTTCTAGGTTCTTGGAAAACTTACGACACAGTTATGCGGGGAACCTGGTGTTGGTTGTTGCTCTTATTGCTTATTGGTTGTCTCACTGTGAAGACCATTTCTTAATCTCAATGACTTGACTGTGACAACATTTCTATGTCCTTCGGAGCTTTTGATTACAGGAGAATCCTTTCCGTCCTTTCTATCCATTGCCATATCACACAAGTAACTTTCACTTAATGACTGAAATTATCAACGTTTGCTGCTCTCCTGGAAGGACTCGTCATCTGTTTAGTGTCATCAGCCTTTCAGTGCCTTAACTTTGGCTCACAGCTCGCCTTCGATTTCCTCGATTGCTGCGAGATATTTGTTGGTTAAGTTTGGTGCCACCGTTTGCCTTTTCTTCATTTGATGCTGCGTAGGTTATCTTCCAAAAAAATTCTTACTGCTCATACAAATGGTGTAGTTACTGTACCACCGTGTGTGGAACTGTTGAAGCTCAGGTACTGACTGGAGCACGTAGATTTCTTAAAGACGATTCTTTTAGTAGAACTATCTCCTCAGGCGTTTTATGAATATGTCTGGAGTCGGCAAAAGCTGTTGTTTTCAAATTTCCAAGTTACCTCCAGGTCGGAATGACAACTATTTGTGCTCCGTACTAGGTTATCCATCGTCTGTTTGAAACAATTTGAAATCGACATAGTATTTACAATGTGATAGCCTCGGTTCATCTGCGGCTAACTCTTATTTTATCCTGAACATGGAAACGTTTCGCAAGATTGACCTTGCCAGATTTTCCATGGCTACGCTATCTGTTTGACAGTTGTGCTGATAAAAAAACTCACACCGATATTGGCGCTGCATAACGGTAAATTTTCCCGGAGAACGTGACTTGGTAAGTGCAAAATATTGGGACCCGCTGTGGCTAAGAAATACAATCAACTGGTGACTGGTTTATCTCGAAATTCGTGAACAGTGGCTGAACGCGTACACCATTATTACAGCTGTTAGTTTTACCTATCTCGCTGAGGGAGTAGAGTGTGGTATGCTATTATCTTTCAGTACTCACAAGTATGTTAGTCATACCTCAACGGAATACTCAACCTTTCAGAATTCATTTTATGGAAAGCACTTTGACCCAATCTTTATCCTCGAATGGGCTCTCTGTATAGTACTAGAAACGCAAGCGTTCGTGACTGAAATTCTCAAGTTGCACCGCAAGTTACGTGTGGGCTGACAGCTTTTGGCCATTGATTTCGTCATTTCAATCAACTGGAGGTCCGCAATGGTGTTTCAAAGAGTGGAAACCAGTTTTCATTCCTGGGCAATCTACTTCTATCACTTACCTTTGTCTTAACCCGGCCGGTGTACAATAAGCAAGGACTCCATGTACAACCCTTGATTTCGTTTGTGTTCTCACGCAAGTGACCTTGTCACTTGGGTTGTTTTAACACTTAATCAACAGAAGTGAACACCTTGCAGGGAGATGTAGACCTGTGGACTGCCGGAGTTGTTGACAAGTATGTATTGATCCTCTGTAAGGAAGTACAAAACCGCTGCGTTCAATGTGTATCACTGGGTCAATTAACCGATGAAGCTACGCGAACACAGAACACGTACTCTCGCTTCCATGCTCGGTGTACTGAGTAACCATTCATGAGAAATTTTTGAAACACAGGTTAAATACTAACAACTGCAAAAACTACACGGCCAGGATATAGATAGATTGCAAAGGATTTGATTGATGCAAGTTAAACGGACCCCTGTAACTCCCATCAACATTTAGACCGTAGTACACAATAAGATGTGTTGGACCCAAGTTTTGCTCTCGGAAGTGTTCGTCAGTGGTGCACACCATTTTCACGGACGGCAGCTGAA
Source organism: Paragonimus westermani (assembly GCA_008508345.1). Taxonomy (NCBI): domain Eukaryota; kingdom Metazoa; phylum Platyhelminthes; class Trematoda; order Plagiorchiida; family Troglotrematidae; genus Paragonimus; species Paragonimus westermani. Next base: position 38,993 of record QNGE01003969.1, read on the forward strand.
CGCCGACCAGACTTCCGTGAAGCAACCGTGTTGATTGCAATCCAGTAAAATAGCATTCGGCACGGTCAATTCATCACGTGTTAACCCTCTATTACACACTTTCGTGTTGCAACAAAAGCACTGCCGAGTAGGTTCAATCGTTTTTGTACCACCAGATTGGTAAGGAAAATAATCTGGTTCACACTGAGATAGCTTTCTGTTGAACAGTAACAGAAACTCCGGTTGTGAAGAAGGAGTGATGAAGGTCGTAGTCATATAAACATCAGTGTACTGGGTGAAAAACTGAATCTTGTTATCAACGGAGGGTTTATCTAACCTGGCTGCTAATTCAGTGCTTGCACTGCTTCTTCGTGTCTAACTGCACGTCAACGTTCAATCAATTTAATTCCAACAAAAAATTGAGAATTTGAAGTACATCTGAGTATGGTCTTGACAAGTGCGGCTGAAAAACCTGTCAATTTTAAACTCCAGTAAACTTGTTCTTTTGGATCGGTTTGTTTGTTTTCACTGGAAGTAGTCTAGGAATATCACGGAACTAGTATGACCGATCTGCCATGAAATGTATTTTTAATATTATTGTCAAAAGCAGTCCGTTATAACTCTCACGTTTTTCTGCATTCATTCAGTAGGAAATCACTTTTTATGAAATGCATTATGGCAAACGGCCCAGTCTGGACCCAGACGGATGGAGGCAAATCAGACCCCAACACATTTGTTGGTACAGTGGCTGAAAATATCACTTAAATCACATTTGATTGTTCTCTAGGGATGCCGAATAATCAAACACAATCTGTTTACCGACGAATTGTGATAACCGCGTGAGCATTCTGGACCGTACTAGAAATTGTGACGGTGTCCGGGAAATGAGCATTCGTTCAGTCGCTCTGACCATTGAGTAATCCAACTGATTGTTACTCAACCAATCCTATGTGGACTTTCAAAAATATGGAGATAAATGAATTGGGACAAAATAGCTCCTTCGTGCTTATGTACCATTTTTTGTAGTTCAAGATAATCTTATGATATTTATGTAGAAAACATGGATTTCGATCATATATTTTTATCCTATGTAATCTTTTTGATGAAGCCGCCGCTAAAATTTAACGGCAAGTTCGCTTTCATTCCATTTCTGAAAAAGTTTAGCTTCGGCACTGAACTGCTCTTATGAGATTCCGTAAAAATCTCATTTACGTTTAAGCTTACTTAAGAATGTTAGTTAAAACGAATGTGGTAAACTAGCATTGAAAAACATATCGTGGACCTGAACTACACTTCTACAAAAACCTGGGAATGTCATCATTTTTTGGTTACACAAAAATGTCATTTAAAGTAAAAAAACTAAGGAATCTGTTGTCAAAACTTGCGTTACATTATCACACAGATGAGCAATCTGATGTACTTGATTTACTTTTTACCAGGAAAGCGCAGAAATCCCAGTTGATATTTTGTCTCATGTTTTGATGTCTGTGTGGCTTCGCCAAACATCTTATGGTAACAAATAATCGGAATGCAAAATCTGACGACCACCGCATGGTAGAGTTTAATTTCCAGTGTCAGCCCCGTTTGGGTTGTTGGGTTGGTAGTGGAAAATTGAAGGATCCCACGAAAAACTTGCACGTAGTGATTTCGGTAGCAATTTTTTTACGGGAGTTGGAAAATTTCATTGAGAATATGCTCAGGAAAATCGGTCCAATGTAAGCATTGCGGTGTTTCACATTCAACTGTTAGGCTACCGAATTGTTTTTTTCATGGTACATAAGAAAACATAAATTTAGCTTGGGTTTACTGAAGAAAAGCAGTTCATCCACTTCTCAATATTTCCCTTAGTAAATTTGTGTACCCTGTGGGAACAGTCAATTCAGTTACTATCTTGCTTTTGAGTGACGGTTAAAGTAACATGGCTTGCTTTCTCACGGCAGTCAGTGAATGAGACGACACAGTGGCGGATCTCTCCTCATAATTTATTTCACAAGATATTTTGCATAATGTTTAGCAATTATTTTCACTGGGTGCTAGGTCTCTGTAGAGTTTGAATTAGCGGTCATCTGTAAACATCTGTTTTTCCTGCTTTATGTGAGGCAATAATTTTTATTCTCTTGACTTATTGGTCACGAGAAAATGGACGCTGTATATTGCTGTGAATAAATGGACACCCAATTGTGCATTATTCATCCGGTATGGCTATCCAAAGAGAATAACAGAGAAGAGAATGCCTCTTTGTGGTAAAAGAGACACTGTACATCTAACTGAAGTGAATGCCTCATTTGTCACTTTACATCTTGGATTGCTGGCTGAAGTATTCAGTGAAGGACCGATAACTGCTGGCGATATTACCTAGCTTGCTGTCTTAGTGTATCAACTCAAGCCACTTAAGTGTTTTCACTATAGAGGGTGAACATTTATAAGTCCCACTTCTGTATATATTCTACCAGCTCTTCCCATATAATTGGTTGGGCTAACCGCAAGTTTATAAAAGCATGCCATCAATCACCATGCATCAGCCAGTCATTTGAAAGTGTCTGGGATATTGACTGAGGTAAGAAAAGTGAATCACCTTATCTATTTTGTAAACGTCATATTCACAAGAAAAAATAATCAACGTTGTGAACAAGTGTGACGAAATTGTTCGCATACAGAACGAACCTATCTCAAACCTTAATTTCCGAAACATGCTTCAGACGTCTCACTTCTGGAACGTTTTTCACGGTCAACATGGAAGACAAAACACGAAATTGTACTAGTTTATTAAAAAACTTTTAGTGTTCAAGAAGAAGTAATGTGGAATGATTCTAGATTTATGAGTTACATAAGCTCAATTTTGACCACACGCAACGCTATCAGTCGCATCGAACAGCCGAACCGGATAATACTGTTTAGTACTGAAAAGAAGATCTTCGAAACGTACTACACAATCATTTCGGTTGATGTATGTTGCCATTATCGAACACAGATTTATATCGAGGGAGATTCACATTTGGTTCAGCCCATCAGTCAAGAGCATGCAACGGCAGGATATATGTAACATGCACACAGCAAGAACAGCAGAAGCTGTTAACTATCTTGCTTCACATAAAAGAAGGATTCGTTTAAGGACAGAAAAATTACTTCAGTCAACAGTTTATGCATACACAGGGAATGACGTGGAGTATTAATTAACACTGGCTTGGAGGAAGTGAGCAATTTTTTATTCGAGTTGCAAAATAAGATCTCAAACCAGCAGAAGAGATCACCAACGTGACCTGTCCCAACGACATACCTTCCAATGGACAAGGAGAGATTCCGGTTTATTATACTGTCTAGTCTTGTATTGGGCGCGATTGCACGCATTAGCCATACAAGTATGTGTTCCACATCTGCACCAGTCTGGACATTCGATGTAAACATAGGTTTTTTCGGAATACAGAACATACCTGCAGCCTACACTTTCAAACACTCTAAACAACAATCCCGATTTTGAGTTGCAACATCAGTTTAATCACAGTGTACGCAATGTTAACGCCCTGGGACGAATTTCTCTCTTCAGGTTTAATTAGCGAACACTAAGTAGATTGTTATTGAACATTTTAGGTCGTGACGCATTTCGCTACATTAGCGCGAGCTCATATAGATAAAAAAAACAGGCAACTAAAACATGAAACATTCCTTAATTTTGAAGTTCACGGTGATTACCGTGATATACACAACCCTGAAAATCATTATACTGCTACCTCTTATTACCGGCCTGAATTGTCGAACGGCAGCAGATTAAACAAGTTACAGTGCTTAGCTCAGTGCAGTTGAGAACGGTTGTTTGACTACACTGACTTTGCTTTTGTTTTCTGTGATGTGAAATAGTACATAAGTGCTACTGCTTGTAGTCACAAGGCCACTGTTAAGCGACCTGTTGCTTGACCACTTTCTGGATGTGCTGCCTGTCGCTGGTTGTTAGATAACGCATACGGTCTCAATAAATATATGCCGAATGTCACAGCCATGCTGCTGTGTGTCCCGTATGAACAAACGCTGTCACTATGTGATGGTAGCCGATAGACAAATATGCGAGATGTTTGAATAGTTGGAGGACCCAGTCCAACCGGTTAGCGATTGAACGTTTATCCATAACGAAGGCTGGTTAACAGCACAAACAATGACACATTCAATTAGGTTTGGTCGAATTATATGAGGTGTTTGTAAGCTTTATTCGAATACAAATGGCTGGTGCTCAAAGGGCAAGATTTGGTTTCACTTGTCATCGTTAACCATTTTGAATGTGTGAATAAGTCCAGGGATAACTTTTCTGAGAAGAGTGTACAATATGAACCAGTAAGAGTTTCATTAAATTCCATCTGGCGTAGTGTGCATCAACGCCTTAATTGCACTCAACATTCATGGTTAACTCCGCCAATAAAAGAAAGTCTGTCTATCCCTCGCAAAACATAACTGTGATGTTGACTAAATTTATGACTGAGAAGATATCGGGCAGTTACACAACATGCATGTAATGTGATATATAGCATACATGTCATATATTTAGCAAGTGTGCATATACATCGTTGAATGAGCTAACTGAAAACACCCCTCAGGCGTCAAAGATGCCGAACTACAAAACTTTCTTAGTTAAAGACAAAATCAAGAATTCCGTTCTTAAAAATGCACCTCAGTGTAAGAATATACCTCCCATACCAGCCTTTCTGTTTTGACTTTCCATCTTTTCATACTGTTCAGATTTTTTCTTAACATGAGATAGCTGCAGTATAACCCTTCTTGCAGCTGTATGAGTGGTTTTTTGTACAGTCTGGTTGGTGCATTAGTCTTCTGATTATACTGAGTTCACTCCTACTGTCCAGAAGCTACCTTAGACAGCCTGTCAGACAGATTTCTTATCCGAAACCTGAAGTCGGGAGTTAACGCATACTACTCACCCAGGGCATCATTGGTGCAGATGGATTTCAGCAGGAGAAAACGCTAAAATCGGAGTTAAGTTAATGCACAGTGACGCGACTTTCGTGTGCACCCGTATGCAAATACTCGCAGCAAATGACACTTAGATTTATTTCGAACTGTCGCAGTGATATACTCAGGAACTGATGTACTTTTAAAATTTTCAGAAGTTCTGTCTAGCTTTCGACGATGGCTCTTACTCAACTCTTGATTAATTAAAAACGATAACATTAACTGTGGTCACTAAATTGAACAATATGCAGGGTAGAATATAACCGTTTTCCTTCATTGAAGGTCTGCTCTGTGACAATATTTTGCCCCGAAACTTGTAATGAAAAAGAAATGACTCAATTTTCCCGCAGAAATTTCAACTCTATTGCTGAGCTCTAACGGTTCTTTTGCGTAAAATAGACTGGGGCATTAAATATGTAGTTCGTACAGCCCTCAACTCAAGCAATTTCTCAAGTAATTTAATAATACCTTCGTTAAAGTGGTGTAAGATTTCGGCGCTAAGCAAATTCGTCCATTTTTCTGAGTTGTAGTACTTTGACATAAGAAAATCAAATCATCTTACAAAGCGGGAAACGGTAAACACAAGAACGGAATAAGCGCGCATCTAGTTTGCCAGCTTTGAGAGAAATAAAAGTTTACATGGAAACAACTCCTATAAGTAAAATGAAGCGGATCAGAAATTATGAGGCAAAATACGTACTGTCATTTACTTAAATTGTGTTATATATCTGGCGAAGTTATGAAAAGTTTCCAATGGTAACAATGGTTCGCGTCCAAACTGGTAGAAAGCTTTTATATATTCATAATAAATTACACGAGAAAAACAACGATTTTTTATTTTGAAAATTACAGAAATGTTATTTAATGTTTTAATCAAAAATGCTGGCCCTTGTTAGCTTTTGTGGCCGATTTTTTCAGGTCAACAATTTGTAATTTCTAACTGACCTTCTTTGATGGGCGATAGCAATATCGAACGTAGTTTGCTACACAAATTGCATGAAAAAAGTACATTAAAACAAAATTCCCTCATTACAGTTTGTATGCAGATTCCTTATGAAAAACAAGAATAAATCACTTGGTTGTTATTCAAGATCACTAAGAATGAGATAACCGCTAAACAATTTTTAAACTGATTACAAAAGTGATGTATTTTATGGTGAATTTGGTAGAGAGCTCAATATGCAGGAAGTAATCTAATGTTTGTGGTTTAATGTTCAGATTCACTGTAATCAGCTTATACGCATTTGACCAGAAATACGACTATTCATAATTATTGCCAGGCATTAGTAGTCTGGATGTTACTGTTATCTTTTCCAGTATGGATATAAAAATTATACAAAATAAATAACCTAACTATTAAATATCAAACTTTATTGTTTCGAACGTTGAATTATCGCTGTCAACTACAAAAACTACGATATCGAGTGTATGTGTATAAAAACACTGTCGCAACGTGTTGGATACATTCACAGGTTACAAAAAAACGGGAATTTTCCACAACGTACGCGATCATTTGGAAAATATCTCCGACTGGGTTCTATGTTAGTTGGTTTGTTCTTCATTAGGAGCCGGAGGAACTGATAAGTATATCGACCTTGCTTTGTGCATTCATTGAGAAAATGTATTTTCACAAGTTCACGAGCAATCTTGCATCTCAAACTGCCACACGACGCAGCAATCGGCAGGTCACAGCTAGAAATCTTCGCCTTAGAAATTTGAAACAATTGGTTACCTTGAGCAGTTTGAACAAAGCAGATAGAACATGCAAACTGGTAGATGCAAACATTTCGTATTGACTCATCAGTACCAAACTAACAAATAAATCCTACCCATGTTATTGAAAGTTTGGTACTGATGAGTCAATACGAAATGCTTGCATCTACCAGTTTTCATGTTCTATCTGCTTTTGAATTCGTGGAACTGATCACCAACATCAATGTCAAACACCAGATAATGACTTCTTTTGATGTTAAGTCACTATTTACAAATGTTCCACTTGATCAGGTTATCAATATTGTTTGTAATTACGCTACTGAACATATGTTGGCACTCGGTATTCCCATCGATGAGCTCTCGTAGCTGCTGAAAGCGTGTATATTCAATATCCGATTTGTGTTCAACGGCATAACAAACTAACGTTTACCCTTGAATTCGAACAAAATGAGAAGACATCATTCCTTGACGTTCTTTCGAAAAGGCACGGGGATGGGTCACTTTCCAGAGGTGTCTACCGCAACTCCACGTGGACAGGACAATATCTACACTTTAGGAGTTTCACACCTATTGCTCAAAAAACGTGGCCTCGTTAGGACTTTGTTTCACAGGGTTCAACTTATTGCGACGGATGATGAGCTAGAAAGTGAACTGACGTTACTGCACGAGACTCTTATAGAAAATGGTTATCCTCAAAGGTTTATTGAGGAGTACTCCACTCCACAAACAACGCGGGTTACACGCATTACTGTTCCTCGCAAGCCTGCCTATCTAACTCTTACTTTTAAAGGTGATAATGTTTCAGCCCTGATCAAACGCCGTTTAGATGCAGCACTCAAGCGCACATACAACGCAGTCCGACTGGTCTACGTGGATGAAACCATCCGTGTTCCAACTACACCTAGAAAGGACGTGGTGCCCCTTTTCGCCCAATTCAATATTGTATACACCTTTGATTGTGTCTGTGGAAGCAGATACGTCGGCAGAACCAGAAGGCACCTCGGCACACGTATCAACGAACACATACCGGGGTCAGTTGTACCGTCAGTGCTATTAGAAAACACCTTCTACAGACCGGCCACTCAGAGGACCCTAGAACGGCTTTCAGAGTGTTCTTTAGACCCAAGCTAAAGCAGGCTCTCAATATTGCGGAAGCTGTCGCAATACATCGACCGAATCCCTCTTCATGCGCTCAGAAACAGTTGGTGACTAACCTTTCACTATGTTAGTGAGAATGCAACTGGTATTTTTTGTACAGTATTTCAGCTGTTGTTTGTTCTTGTAGATTTTTCCAACCATATCTGACCTTTACCACTCAATATGTATGTATCTTTAATCACTCCCTTATTGCATCAAAATTATCAATCATTTGCATTTTGCTGCTTCCGCTTTGATCACCTGACATACTGCTTCAAATATTTCTAGATTGATTTCGCCTAGATGCTTGCCCACCAACTATATAATGTGTATGTTGATTTCGCAAAAGCAACCGATGAGATGCGAACGAAATGTCATTGCGCAAGACATCTTGCGTGATACTATTGGCTATTTTCAAATTTATCGATGGGAACTAATGTTTCAAACATTAACAATTGCTTTACTACGGACAGGTTGATATGTTGGGTAGCACATTTGTAGTTCGTATGTTTGAGATCTTAAAACCGTGTGATCCCTGTGGTCTTGCACATGTTTCTAATACACTTCCGATGTGTGATAAATCAATGTGCTCCTTTAACCATTCTCTAGATTTTAAGTTATATTTCTGTTGCAACAGGTTGCGTCTGCTAGAACGCTAGAAACCTAATTAGCAAAGTTTTTTCTTCGTACTTTCTGATTGCCGTCGTATTGAAATAGGTTCCTACTCTTTCATAGAACTTGCATGAGGCTGATACCATGGCGATTCTTGCCATTGCTCTGAAGTCTCAGAAATTAGCCTTTGTTGGTTTGCTTCATGTTAACTTGAGCCTGCAGCGTTGGAGCACGTTTCGGTTGATTCTGAAATCCATCGTGGGCAGCTCCAAATCGTTTTCGACTTCTTTGCTTCAAACTGACATTGGCTGAATACACCGACCTGGTTAAAAATCATCAATCGATAGCTGAATAAACGGAGGTGCAAAAGGGAAGCTGACTGGTCCGGCGAAAGTTCAAAGACAAAACTGACCAATCAGACTTCAGGCAAATCAGCGGCGGGTAATACCTTGTAACCAAGTCAACCTCAGATCATGAAGCTAACCGAAACACTAAGTAGCTGATCACGTCTCAGGCGGAAATGTAATCCAATTAGTATTATGTGTACAGGCAAATTAGTATTATGTGTACGGGTATTCAACGACCTCTACCAACCGCATCACGCAATCCTGTGGGCATGAGCTCTCACGTACTGACCACTGTAAATCCTATGGTGATGAAACTTTCACAACCCAGACGCCATGTTAAACAAATAACCATACATTCAAACCATAAACACAAGATCTGCAATCTGCCACTACTTCCAAAACGAGTAAACGCCGAAATCTTATTACCCATGATCTATCAGTGGCACAGAATTTGTAGTTATGAAAAAATGGCATTTAAAAATATATAGGATTCATAAGGTCATAACTTGTGAGTAGACACACTAGAGTGTTAACGGAGGTGTATGGGGTATATATCAAAAAGCTGAGTGCGAAACCCTCAGCATTACAAGGAACAAATGAAGAAGAGCCACAGTATCGTACGAATAATATAATACCATAGGTTCAGGAAAGGCGCTAAATTTACGTGGTGTTTTGTATATAGGTACTCTGTTCGAAGGGTCGTCACACGTGTTTAATTGAATCATTTTAAAACATGGCTTCCGAATATCAAGAATTGAACAGCGCAACTTTTCTTGAAAAGTTGGCATTTTACAACCAACTACCGTTAATATTTTGAGAAAGCTTTCGTTGTCAGCGTTACTGACATTAGCATCATTACACCTCTTACATACAATTTACTTCTAGCGTTTTGTTCCGCGTTAGAGAGGGAAGTTTTCGATTCCCCCGAGACTCTGACGATAAGCACTGATATCACACCTCTTAAATGATGAGGCTTGCGGTATGATGATGATGATATCCAATGCCTAATTACAGTGGTTAACAATAAAATGAATGTTAATTCAAACTCAATTTTCCTGTTACATTGTATTTTTTCAGTTACGTTTTCTTTGAAGGCGCTGGCTGGTCAAATAAGGCACGCCGATTAATTGTATGTGAGAGATGATCACAGATGTAGTGAGATAATCGTGGGATTATTTTCTACATAAAGCTGTCTTTGATAGTTTTGTCGTGGTTTGTGAAGACGTTCTATTCTCGCTTGAGTTTAATGTTGCAGTCAACTTTAGTGGAAATTGATCCCAACGATTCTGGAATTCTGCTTTTTTTAGAATAGTGAAGTATGTTTTGGATCCACTCCCGTTTGCTCGGGAGCGTCAGGTGTATCATTGAGAGAGTATATGCATATGCGTTCGTCCGTTGTTATTAAACTGCAGGTCAAATTATGCGAGAAAATCTCGCTTTGTATAGTTAACCTGGCAAAAACATTTCTGGTCCAAAACGATTTGGATGATCAGCCACCATAAAAGTGACCATGAGAAAAGTACACATGAGAAGAAGAATTTAGAAGCCCACAAACTGTGCTGCAAATATAAATTGTTTGACATGTTGTCGGCTTCATGCTGTGGGCGTATGAGGTGACATAGTGAACGTTGTGTTTGAAAGCAAAAATGTGCGCTTGGTGAATATTTCTCGTCCGAATTCATATGGTGCTCTTTGGGCGAAATAAGAGGAGATTCAAAAACTGTCACTAGAAACAGCAAAGTTATGTTGCCGTTTTGTCCCTGTTTTTCATATAATCATGCCACTTCCCTCAGTTCTACCAAATGTCTACCAAATTTATTTCCGCCGTTTCTCTTTGATACACAATACACAGAGAATTTGACAGACAGAAGCGTGATTATTTAAGAACTGAATATATTTATACCCTTTTACCTTGGTAAACCACGTTCTTGGGAATAAGTTGATAATTCCACTGATTTCATTTATCCCCCCGATACGCATTTTAATTGTGTCCAAGTAGGCAAGGAGAACGTCTTGAAAACAAACAGTAAACGCGATAGGTGAATCATTTCGCCAACATTTTTGCTAATACTCTCTCATGCTTGAAGTGTTTTTGACTCCGTTCATTAATAACGACAAGTCAGTCAAACGAATTCATTTTGGTAGTAAATTCATGGCGTTTCCCCAAACACATTTCCGACAAATGAAGAGAGGAATCTCGATCAACTCGTGCCACACGATAACACTCAGTCGTATCAGCAAGAAGTGATTCGACTGATCTCTATTAGAATTGGTTCCTAATTAATCCAAGAATTGAATGACCGGGTTTGTGTGGAGGCCAAATTACCTTATAAACAAAATGTAAGGAATAAACCCAGGTTTGTGTGAGTAAAGGCTTGCTGATGGATTTGTGCAATCCAAATATCCATTTAAATCAAGGCAGAAAATTCATCGTTGATCATTAAAGTTATTAATATTACCGGATAATGGTTTTGTTGAGAGCTTGATTAGGCAGAAATTATCAAAATAATCATATCCAGCCTAGTTGTTATTCCGGGGAGGTCATTGACCCCCTATCGGTCAAAACGACCAACAGGACTAGTCTTTGACAAAACGTGAGAAAGTGGACCTGTTGTTCTTCATCTGACTTGTGTGGTTATCTCCGTTCTGGATGCGTGAAACAGTGAACACTTCAATTAACGCGTGCTAATCCTTTAGTCGAAATCATTAGGCAAGTGGTACATTACTCAAGACGGTCTAACCACGATGATTATACTGTCGTTCAACCTACTAAGGAGTTTTTAACACACTGGAGTGAACTGCTCTACTAAACAACGGAAAGGCTTGAAATAGAATAGTATGAGAATATTTCAACGTGAACATGTAAAAAAATGTATTCAAATATACAAATAGTGGGCGATGAATTGGATCAGACAAATTTATGGTGTCAGCCGCTCAATATTATGTAAAGCATTTAAAAAATGAAACCAGCCAAGAAACTGAACTTTAAATCACACTAAAGTGATGATTAATCGCAAACGCTTCTTATTTTGGACAGCCATGTATTACTTGTGACATCAGACGCTTTAAACGTGGTAACCATTTACTATGCTCTGCAACGGCTGACTTGGAAAATATGTTTACGTGCCAAACGTCGGGCATAGTTTATTTTCACGTGTGCGAACATGTGAACGTTGTTTTTTAACTAATACTTTGACTAAGTATGTGTTGTGAATGACAAGATTAGGCTTTTTATGTATATTTTGAATTGTTTGAATGTAAACAACAGCCAAGATGTTGAGAGAAATCGGTTGCTTCTTCAAAGTCGTCCGAGTCTAGAACCGGCTGCTGTGTAATTCTCATACACGAACGTCCTGGATGTTGTCAACACCTGACACACACAAACTGTGGCGAATCATATTCGAATTAGCCAACATGAATAATGAGCCAAGTGTTCCTCTTATAATTCACGTTAACTTGTTAAACATGCCAGTCGACAGTCAGTTTTCCCCTATGTCGCAGGGAAATAATTCAAATATGAAACACAGTATAAACCATGTCTTACAAACTCTACTAGTCATGTGCTTCTTCAGATGAGCATACTGATCAAACATTAACAGAGTTGCACATACAGGAACTTTGCGTCAGAGTTAAGTGAAATGGTTGCACCTGGATACGATCAGTAAAGAAAGGGAGTGTTATAATCAGGCAGTGACATTAGTACCGCAAAATAACTTCTTCATTGCATTATTCTAACATGTGCGGCCAGAACGGATCGCTTGGCTTTACTTGCTCACAATTTTGTTCATATCAATAACTCAAATCGAAAATTTGATTTCCTACTAAATGCCGATTCCCCTAGTTTTGCAGCTGGAACCAGGTGAGAGATTTCATTCATCATCCATCCGTTTTATTTTCAGAACTTCCCAGGAGAAGTTCGAAACAGGCTATGAGTAAGCGAAGTCAACACCAATATAGGGTTTGCAACCAGAATGAAACATGGTCCGGTGGATTCTGTTGACCAGTCAATGGACACCAGGTGGTTTGATGATTTCGTTGTGGAAAGATGGCTTAAAACCACTGAACTGAACAACCTGAAGGTTTTTCAACCATGTGAGATTTGTAAGGGAATGTTTGTGACGCATCTCCACAATCACAAATTTGTATTTTACGACTGTATGTTTAACAGCACCTTATTACCTGGAAGAGTTACTTTTTACTTCAGGATTACGAAACAGGGAGGGTTAACAAGATTGAAACCAACCGTAGGATAACGCAACATGTTTATGCATATCAATAAGAGGTCACAACCGATGGTTTTAGCTTGACACTATTTTAATTGGTTGTAACATATATGGGTTGGCTGACACCGGTTAGCTTAAGGACCACTACATTGTATCATGACAAGTTATTTCCATTTTTGATAAATCATGTGTTAAAAAAATATAAGTACTTGGATAATTGTTGTTCCTTTTTGAAAATCCAAGCTCATGAACAAAGATTTCGAAGTGATGTGCCATACTAACGCATATACACGGAAGATGTGACAGGTGGATTTCACACAATGGCAAAGTATACTTAGCTCAGGTTTTTGTTGCTTTGATTATCAGATGCTATTCCAGGTGGATACAGGAAAAACGCACTTTTTCTGACGGCAACACGAAGGAGTTAACTCTCTCTCGACAGCTTCGACTTAATATAAACATCTTAACTATTTGCGAACAATAATCTGTTTTTTTTCAATATGCACACTGTCTTAGAGAAACGTTCTGTCGAGAGATTCTTCTGCAGTGATAAGCTAAGCTGGGTTCAGTTTTGCGGTCTGGGTGATTTCACTTAAATTTAAGCTACTGTGATAGGCTCTGATAAGATCTGGATATACGTCAATCAGATTCGTATACTTTGATTGTTTAAACAGATCACTTCTTGTTCACTCATCATGCCACGTTTAAATCCGTCAGGTTCTACCAGATTAAGTCGATAACTTAGCGGGAAACCACTCCGATGAAGAAACATTCGTGCACTTCCTGGAGGCCATTGTCTGTTGGTCATCTCAGCAACAATGAAATTCATCCTCACAGTCAAGTAATTTAGTGAGTCGTTCACATCAGTAAATGTGATGACTTACCCTGATAAATGAGTTTCCTCATCAGCCAGCATTTATTGAATGAAGTATCATCACTGGTAGTTCAAGCCAAGTGTTTGTGGGAATGTACTGTACCCCGCTATTTTTCAAGGAATGACCCAACTCTGATAGCTGAATTTGAATGTAACGTGTCACGGTTAGTTCACCACTGCACGTTATGCCCACAGTAAACATCAACGCCTCTTCAGACTTAGTTTTCTCATACAAAGCCAGCGAGATGATACATAATACATTAACGTAGATAAGTGTTGTTCTTGGAACAATCGTAACCCTCTGTTGTTTGTGAACGTGTTTGAAATTGTTATATCAACGACTCAGAATGCATTGGTTTGGTGCGATAAATAATTTTTACCTCATAAGTAAACTGATATAAAATTGTACTATTCACACAGGCAAAAGCATACAGTGATACTGACATTAAAACATCATTCATTACTTGGGTGCTTGTGAAACAGCGAAACTGTGGTTAGACAGCTTTTTCCTGTTTCTAACGATGACAACTAAAACGCTGCAGTTATACCAACTAGACATTCGTCTGGTTTTTTTTATTGTATACCAAAAGGTCACTGAAAAAAAAGCTGGATTTATTAAGAAAGAATTATTGCACTGTTAACCCTTGCACTTGTAATCTAATTATGTGCGGCTGGCAGGGAAATCTCTTTCGTTTGAATGAATCTGAATAAACCTCCAGCTGAATTCAATTCCATAATAACTGTTACTGATTGAATAGCTTGAGTTTTCTTGGTGATTGTCAACTACAGACTAATTACCAGTGACTATTGCTCAGGGTATCAACGCAATCAGCAGTATAACGTGACACGTTAGAGGGAGGAAGATTACCGGTTCTACTGGGTTGAGCTCCAACTTTAAATATGTGGCACTCGGCCCAGCTCACCACAATATAGAGAAAGTGGACATGTTCGGGACTTGAAACAAACTGTTCGATATGTTTTTCACGTTCGGCAATTTAAAATCTCTAGCAATCGGACATTTTGAAACTAAAGTTAATGGTCGTCTAGGATTTCTTCTGGTAGAAGGATCAATTACCGGATCCTTTTTCAAGCTTGCCAGACAGTGACTACCTTGTTCGCTTTGAAACCAAATGAACAGCTGAGCTTCAATCACATTTCACTTTATCTAAACGGCCAAAAGGCAAGACAATAATTATATTTACCCCGTCGGCCGAGTGTTATATACAAACGGAATTATTGACAAAGGCTTATGACAGTAATATTTACTAGAGGATGTTTTGAGTCAAAAGGCAGCTACCGCAAGAGATCGACAATTGAACCGTTAACTTTTGCATACACACAACGCGGGCTGACGTTTTCAATCAACGCAACTTCACTGATGTCCAGATTTTTGGGGTTTGGTACCGTCGTAACACAGTGAATAATCTGGTTGGGTTGACGTTATGAACTATTCTAAAGAGGTGTTTTACCACTGGCGACTTCGGGTTTTGCGTTCCGTTGCTCAATTGGCTCTCCATTCGTACAGCGGTTTAGATCAGTCACTTTGAAGGGTGTTCGGCCATTCGTGGAACGAAGCACCGATCCATTCCGTTGACAAAAAGTCACAGTTAGACGCATTGCGTCCAACGTTTCTATAACCAACTCTTCGAGTTCATTACATGGGGCACAATTTAGCTGCAGGGTATTTGCGATTCACAGCCGACAAAAGCTGGTGAAGCATTATACTGGACGAATATTCTCTGAACTTTAGTTTGGTAAGCACCCCTTTTTTCCTTCCTGTGTGAGCTGCGGGTTTTTCTGTCTTTTCCTCAACATGAACGAAGATGAATTTACCTGGATATTCATTATCAGTTAGTGCGGTTGTTAAAGGATGTGCCTCGTGTGTCAATCGGTCATCTGTGCAAATTTGTCCTAATCCGAAACGTTTGATTTCTTGCTCTTCTGATGGACTTGATCAAAAAATGTCGTGTTTTCAACGAATTGAGAAAGTGTTACAGCACGAATAAATTCGAAAGTGAATAAGTGTTGCTAGTAGTGAAGAGGTCACGGTAGATTACTCTGTGATTGGTGATCGCAAGTGTGGAAATGAAACAAGTTGCGAAAAGTAGCAATTAGAGGAAAGTGACCTGAAAAACACCAAAATACACTGAATAAAAAGACCGTCAGCTTGCGGTAAAGAAGACTAACCAAACATAACATACATAGTGCAACCATAGCTCTACATAGAAAAAATACAGGACTTAACAAACCTTCGGTGCGCAAACTTTTTCCCTCATTCTACCAAATGTGTTATTGTGATAACAGTTCACGTCCTGCTGTTGGGTGACACGGTAACTCCAATATTAGGAAGTAAAATTTTGGCCGACGAGCTCAAATGCAGTTTCAATAGTTCTGTGGTTCCATCCATAAAATTTTGCATGAATCAACTGTTGCTACACGTTGCACCATCATTAGTGGTCTCCATAAATGTGATCCATAAGATAAAAGGTTGTTGCAGCAGATTATGCTCTATGTTCGCACTGAGATGAACCATCAATAAAGCTTGCTACCAGTTCATATCTTTTTGTTGCCTTGTTCTGAGGAGAACTGAGATAGACACAATCCGGTGAAAAAAGTCGTTCTATCGTAATTACGAAAGAGCCAGCGCACTAACCGTTTGTCCGAATGGTTCAGAAAACGGAATATGTGATTCTACAGCATGAATTCTTGACTGTTTATCCTGGCAACGCTTGACATCACTGACTAAGAACTGCCAAGACGGATTGTACTAGGGTGTTGCAGGATAATTACATTAGGACACTGGTAGTGCTCGATGCAAATTGAATAACCACTTAATTTTGCAGTGCTAGTCAATTGCCTCAGTAGTGAGGGTTTTTTCCAAACAGGTGTAGGTTTGTGTTGTAGGGTACGGTTATTGAAAGTTCAGTTTTGTACTCTCGGCCACAGCTGAAGAGTTATATCACTTTAGCCACCTTATGCGTTGCTAAATATTACATTGATACGATTTTCCCTCTCTTCAGTTTTTGCGAGCGTGGATATTTTGTTTCAGAAGAACACCCATCACTCATTTAAATACTATCCGGAGGTTTCCTGAATGAAATTTACCAAACAGGTTGGTGAGCAACCAAAAGACAGTGTTGGCTCTGTTGACCACTGGAACAAATTTCGATGACTCACTGAAATCCGTATTTATTTTTCAGATAAAGAGCTGTTAAGTACACTGTTAGAGTTGTGAGTGCATTTGGCGTATGACTGTATATATACGACTTCCCAAGGTCTAACATAATCCAGGTTGTTTGTGAAACATACACTGAGCAGAAATGTGATGGCTTTTGAATTTAACATTTGTTATTTTCAGACACTTGAGTAAAACCCAAAGTGGTCATGGGTCACACATTTTCTAACGTATAGAAGACATTTTTAAAGCGATGTAGGTCGAAAAATTCACAGTATACAAAGTTCATAGGTAGCAACCGTCAACTACCAAAATTGAGTGTTGGTGGATAAACTTCTCGATCAGTTGAGGTCACGTCATGAAGACGTAGTGTCAACAAAACTGAATCCGTTATTGTGCACTTGTATGTTTCATTGTGCGTGTAGGCTCTTCAAGAGGGTGTGTGTGGCAGGAATAAATTAAGCTTGTCTCGCAATTTGTTGTCACGACGCACCCACCGCCTCGGATCAGATGAGTAACAATTCCAAACCAACCACTGGGTATTTGCTTTCAGCAGAGCTTCTGACAATGGATATCTTTTGTGCTTTTGGAGTTCACATTGCGATAGGGTAGAATAGCTAAATACAATTTGATGTTGGGTTAACATGACGTATGCAGCAAACGCTGAATCACATCCTAATTACCAGAGAATTGTGTATATTTACGGTCTCTAAATGCATTTAATATGTTCCGAAAACATTTTTGGCTGGTGGATAGTCTGCCAAGCCCAAGCGACAGCGTTTATTATTAAGATGGCCTACCTTAAAACCGAACGTTTGAACCTGAATACAAGAGAGTCCAGTTTCTCTCATTCGCATAGCACTGCAGCCTGTGTTAAATTTTACTTAAAAGATTGATTACCTATAACGGGTCTCATCTGTAGGATACAAACAGCTTGTCCGATTACTTTAAGGCTCCTGATCTCACTCACTACTTTTTGTTATGGGTCAATAAATCCTGAGATGGTACTTAATGTCTACGTTGTTTCAACTTCATTTCCATTTACTTGGTGGGGCTTCTTACAATCTATTTCCCATGACAGTAGAAAAACTGCCCGGCTAACCAGACTTCGAGCGGTGATTAGTAACAAGTACACGCTGATTTACTTGCTGACCCTGAATGTAACCCTCATTGTGATGCGTAACACTTGACACTTTAGACGCCTGTAGCGACCGATCAATCGACAAAGCCAGTGTTCGAGGTAAAAAAGGTTGCCAGTCTAAAAGTACATACGTTCCCATGTCACAAATAGATATGAACATCACACATTCGGCCGCTATTTTCGACCAACAGAGTGTAGTATAAAATGAGAACAGTTATTCTGTTCCATGGTTTGTGGTGATTCTGTTGGGTTGATAAGCCCGGTTAGGTTAGCTTAACCTCAGTGACTACGGAATGAACTCCGTGGCCAGAGGTTGAATGGAAGAAGCAAAAGGCAGCTATGGGTTACCGAACACATTGCGAACTGACGGGGATTCCGCCCTCCAAAAGTTCAGCGTTGCCCACATTAGAATTCATATTTTTCATTTAGTTGGGCTTCCGCAGCGGTTATGTTCAAAAAGAACGTACTTGAATAAAGTTCCGCTTCCTGATCAAAGGTTCTCAGTAGTACATATGTTTATTCCAAGCTTGGCTGAAATATGGTATTACGGCTTCTGTAGACAATATATGGACTACGACCTCATTTGTATCATCAGTTGTGAGACCAAAAACCGTGAATCCAATCGCCTACGAGGAGTTTTTCTACTCGATCGTAGTCCCATTAGAAAATATCAGTATACCTGTTAACCATAAGTTTTTCCTACAAAAGATTGTCTTTTTATATAAAAAAAATTTAGCCCTCACTTAGCATGGTTAATTCGTGGTTATCGTGCACAACTTGCAGCCGTGATTGCTGCCTGGTTATTTCCATTATTTTTCGATACTAACCAATATAAAAGAATAACACATGTGCAGTTCCCAAACCGCATTGTTGAATGTGTGATAGACACCCGGTTAATGGGTATGAGACGTGGGCGTGCCAGTAAGAAATATCAGCACGTACATGGCAACATACTGCGGCGCACGACAAACGTGTCGTTTCTAGACAGCGACAGTTACGATTGATTCAATGCTTGTAATGTCCAGGCACCTGGGTCACGTGCTTTGAAGTGCAAAAGTAGCTCACTCTCGGTAGCGGCTTCGCTCTCGGATGGGTATCCCTTAGTTAGAACCTCCGTCTTCATTCCCAAACGGTGTACATATCTAATGGCAGTTTCAACATATTCCGCCATAGTTGGCACTTATGCACCCACCCACCTTGTTCAAAAGGATTAATCAATACGTGGTTTTACCATAACTTGGCACAATAGCTTCGGCACTACTGAGGAAAGCAGTTACGGTGTGTTCATGTTTACATTTGTATAGAAAATATAAAAACCTTGCAAACACCACCTCTTACATCAAAAACTATGAATGCTCGCAGTCCAAACTGATCAGGAAATCTCAAGCAATCATGGCAAATACGTAGATAGTTTGCTGTAAATGCCGTAAACTAATGCGTCGTTTTTTTTCACTATTTTTCTCTACTGACCACCTGGTGGTTCAACTGTAGTTAAAAACTGCAGTCGGTCACTCATCCGTTAAATTCTATTTAGACAGATTGATCAATCTATCGCTTAGGACTACTGCGTTTTATTTTGGAGGTCCAGCGAATGAAATTTAGTAAGGCTGGTGTTAGGATTATAAAATAGTCATTATTTAGTAGATCAGTAGCATATTGCAATATCAAGGGCGCTTTTACACCGACCTTACATGTTACCTCGATAAGAGCTGTTACTTAGAATGGCGGCTATTCGTCGTGTGCGAAAGATAGTTTTGATATGCACCTTTTAATTTCCTTTAACTTACTCTCTGCCTCCTTGACAGAGCAAGCCGATATTTGATTTAACTAGGTGCACGTCTTGAAATGCAGTCTTCTGAACCTTGGAATACCAGTTTTCTGCCCACCCGACGGGCCCTTATTGTAACTAAGGCAGACCGCCGAACATGATGCTTTCCATTCATTTCCCGTGCAGTTTCGTTGTCCTCAACATAGTGGCGTTCTTTATTTGCAATCGGTATTTGAGCAGATTAAAATTGTCTTAAAAGCTATGCAGGTTACAGACGACCCAGTTGAAATCATATTTCGTGATAAACAGATGTGATACTAACTCTGACAGTATGTTTATATTATGAAATACTTGTGGGAATAGTACATTTGCCTTGTTCAAATTAATCGAGACACGCCTGGCTGTAGGTAACCTGCTAAAAACGATTGCATATGAAGGTGCGTGACAGAAATAATCAACAGTGAAACCCAGTAGACACACAGTTCTCCGTAGCTTTCTCTCTTAAGAAACATTTCACCACACAAAATTCTAAGTTCCTGTAAGCTACATGTTAAAAGTATGCATGAGAAAGTCATAAATCCTCAGGAATTAAATTTTGAAGAAATGGCCGTTCAAAGTTTTGAATGGGTACGCTGATAGGGTCAAAAAGACACTATCAAAGTGCGGTAGTTAGGTTTTTCGTCCTCCTTTTCCCAAAGTTCAATACAGTCAAGTTCTTCGGATCGTTACATTTTTGAGATCTCACTGAAAGAAGGTTATGAAAATTGTGTGTCAGAAAGGTTAGTATGCGTGGCAGCTGTGCGGTCACAGTGCTGAGATGTCAACGGAAACAATGCGCATTAAATGGATCACAAAATCTATTGGATAATTTTTCTACAGACAATGACGTCTAATTTTGAAACAATTCACATTAAGACTGGCTAGCGTGTTGTAAGATGCTACAAAAATGAAACGTAATCTATGCCTAGTTTGTAAATTGCAGAACTTTACAGGAAAGAATAAAATTGAGAACATAACTAATCCTATCAGCAAACTTGTGTCTATTCTATTGTTCGAGTCTAATAAAAACGCTTGATAGTTTGGGGGAAGCAATATCGTCAAAGGATATGGTTAAATATGATTATAAAACATTAATAGGCATCGGGAAACATGTTCAAGAAAAAAACGCTGACTAAAACAACAGAGCACGGATAGCTTTCTCACTTGACGATGTATGTTGTTACGCATGCTGACCAGATAATTTAGAGGATAGGGTAGCAAGAGGATACCTAGGATGTGTTAAGCATTGGTAAACAAGTAGTCGGAGGAAGAAGGATAAATCTAAAGAAGTACAACACTGGTGTGACCTCTGTAACGTTTTAATTGTCATCAATCGCTGGACAAATAAATCACTACTATTGAAACGAAATCACCTGTTTTTATTGTGTCAATTCACAGAGAGGGAGAAAATAAAGTTCAGTGACCTCCGTTACTTGCTCAAACAACGTGAAGCTTATGTGACCGCATCGCACAATTTCATCGAGATGAATGTTGCAAAGTTAAGGGTCACAATTTTTTTCATTTCGGAAATGTACATTAATGTTTAAACTACGTATTTCTGATCTTCGGTTTTCCTTTCTGTTCTCTGTCATATGTGTGCTAATCTTAATAAACCCGTATCTTAAAGAACTTTGACCTGTTTGTCCCGTTTCGTTATCGCGTCCCTCCAGGTGATATAGTTACTATCACTAAGTTCACTTCCCAGCGCCATTTGTTCATTTAATTCTGGGTCTGCCGCTCATTTCATCAGAACTTTTAATAGGTTCATTGTAGGACATTTTTGACTGTTTTCTTTGCAGTCCAAACATACGACTCGACTTGATCATCGGAAACTAATCTGCCTATGTGCAACGTGTTTACTAATTATACAATCGATTTCAGAAACCTTTACTTTAACGACTCGGTGTTAAAATTTACCGTCAAAAACTTACGTGATGAGGTGCAACCAAACTTTTTCAATTCAAGTTCTGGAAGGGATGCGTAGATCCCGAAGCTCTGCCGTTGATTGGCATATATTAATCACGCAGGTACATATTCACAATCTTTTTTCGCGAGATGAGATAATGCTACGGTTGCCCTACTGAAATTTTGGTTGATAGAATTGGGGAGCGTTGGTTAGGTATGATTTTTTACTGCAAAGATCGAGCTATGTTAAACGAAAAACATTTGACCAGCTGTCTTACTTATTGTCAATAATTAGGCTATCAGTGAACGGCCTACCAATCGTGCTATCACATCAGAATAGAGTAATAAAGTACGGTAGCTGACATGAAGCGGAACAGTGGTTGATAAAAAGTATTAGGTGCTTCCACAGTTGATCCCAAAAACCCGCATTTCTATCTTGCCACCTCTAGTGTTACATAATAAACGAAGCAAACGTTGTTGCGTATTACCTATTGATTTGCTCAACAAAAATTGTCTCACTTTTGGGACATTCCCTTTTAAAAAGTTGTTACAATTCATAAACCGTATGTCACTTTGATTGTGCACCGTTATGTATCAGCTGAAAACGTTTGCCAGGATGTTTTATTTAATCATATACCAGGGACAAATCACATGCTTGCATATGCCGAAAAATGATCAGAATTTTCAAAAAGGTCACAGTACTTAGTTTGTGGACATTATACCACTGAAAATGGGTCCAAAATCTCATAAACCATATGGTGATGACACGGTTGTCATACTCACGTGCTATGAACTAAAGGAAGCACAAAATATTCAAGCTTACCAAAGTTACGGTGGGACGTGAGAACAGCAATCAGGTGTTTTCATTGTCTATGTTGACCAACTGAATACTCGATAGGACACTGTTTACTCAGAACAACCGTACGACCCAACTCCCCATGTTTCACAGAAACCACCCAAATTTCCAAAAGTGAGATTCTCCCTGAACGTTGTTTAGAAGAGCAGAAACATATTATCAAGGAAGAGGAATGAAAATGAGTTGCGGAAACTACATTTGCAAGTTATTATTTCCAAAGGATACTTTCAGTGTTTACTGTCAATCGAATCTCCAAAACTGTGAATACAGCGAACTAGTCTGTATATATTAAGGACACCAGAGATGATTGTAAGATCACTATCACCATGCCGCAACAAGAAAATAAACACAACCAACCTGGACTACACGAAGAATGCAATCAAAACCAAAACAACTGTTCAAGTCAACAGAATAACAGAACGTAAAACAATGAATGAACCTAAACGATTTCGGGACAAATTAGTTCAACTAAGCAGTATTTACTCACAAACACCGAACTGAGCTTACGTTCATCATTATCACTGCGGAAGACTTCGGTCAACAATTTGGAAAATTGAATTTTTGGAGGCTTGGTATTCATTAACCTGTGTGACAAAACACTGTTTTGAAGGATAGCTCTGACAGGATTCGTTGAAGAATCATGAGATAAAAACGTATACATGATGATCCATAAGCAAAAAGCGGATCAACACCAAAATCAAGTAAGTTCCAAAGAAGACGTCAGCAATACGTTAAAAGTTTAAAGGTTACAATAGTTAACCGGTAATGTTTTATACAAATAAAATTTACCGACCAGATTTCTGGCCAAACACCTCCAAACAACTATAGCAATGTGATCAAAAATCAGATAAAAACGGTCATATCCCTTTTGTGTAAAGCGCAGCAGTCACCACAATTCCTCACTAACAGTACTCAATCCCCACGCCCTGGTAACTTCCGCTCCTCTGGTAATGAAACTTTGCAACTTAACTTCAAAGTTCCGTGAACATGTAAACATTTAAATAAAAGTTATTTTGCGCAGAGTTTAAGAATTTGTACCCCTAATTATACGTGGTTGTTCCTAAACCCAGTGACGTGAGCAGTTGACCCAAGACAAATCAAACCTGAGGCCATCAACAGCATTTAAGCGTGAAGCTCACGTACGTGGCTTTAGAGCAGGGTTTACAAAACTGTTTTTACTGGAAATTTGGACGTTGTTATATACCTATTGTGCTTCACCAAAATAATCCCTTCATGCACGATGTAACAAAGACCAAATTCGGCGTTCTTTTAAATGTGCTCTTCGTTAAAATTATCTAATCTGTTTTCCACTACGTAAGTAAAGTTAGCACAGTCAGGCGATACGCCAGCGATAATTTTCTTAATAAAACATTAAGCAGCCAGGTGAAGAGCAATCTGGATTTTAACTTCTACGCACTGAAACCTCAAAAACCCTCGAATACGAACATGTGAACAAGTAACACATTCACAATTATGCTCGACTGAACCAACCAAACATGTGTTGTTATTTAAAACAATAGGTTAGCCTTGAAGAAATCTCTCAATGGATGTTTGTTTCCACTGCATCGTAAACCGTTTTATAGAGCTCTAAGCATGCACTGCGTTGACTGCTTAAAGGAGGCGCAAGATAGTTTGCAGTAGGCCCTCCTTACTAATATATGTTTACAATTTTGGAGAGGGGAACGTGCCAAATCTACTGATTAAATTATTCGACTAACTTACGGGTTGTCAAATGTAGTTTTATATTTGACTTTTTCTCAGAATATTGAGTAAAATCCCGAGTAGACAATGTTTTTAAATGCAAGTTGAAATGTGAGATCGGTTCGGTTGACATTAAGTCGTCTCCTTCACAGGTTTTAACATCAGAGTTCCGATTTTATGCCAACTCGGAATTCACAATTCTGTTTCGTATAAATGAGATGGTGCTGCACCAAATCGTCTAATAATAACTCCGAACCACCTCCAGTCTACTGCACGTCAGTCATAGACCAGTAGATGTTGGGTGACTGTGTGCCAACTGAAGATAACTGGATATTACATCATCATATATTTTTCACTTCGGTCATCTCAGCCATAAACTTCATTGCGGAAGACCGACAGCCTTGATTGAACTGGGGCTGGGCATTACACGGATATTGCAGGTACTTCTGTCAAAGTTGTACAGTCATGTTTCAGGCGAATGCCTTTGTGTAAACAGGCACGCACCGCAGTTCTCAAGAGAACAAATTGATCCCCACCTTTTTACCTGCGTTGTTTTTGTTAGTTAACATGGGTTGAAAGTGGAACATTCCGAGAAAAACTTTGAAGCAGTCCGACAGATTTCAGATTAATATGTCTGACTTAGCTGACTGAGATGTTTCAGTAGCCCTAATCAGACGATGTTTGCTGATATAAACAGTGGTTAGGAAAAGCGGTAGACTATCAAATTTCTTATATTTATGCTGACATATTCTTTCGGAAATTCGAAAGAATTTGCTATTCATTGTCTTCTAGTTACGTTATATTATGTTCGCCCCAAGACTTTTTGTTTATTGGTTTTAAAGGTAGTGGCTATTTCTTTCATTAGAGTCAATTTTTTTATTCAGTCCGTTTTCTTTTGATAGCCAACTCTCGTTGAATTCTCTCTAGGGATGTGCTACAATGCTTCGTCGAACAATGGCTATTGACATCGGCTACCAAGACAGAGGCGAAATGTCAACACTACTTAAAACTGTATATTTCTCAATAGTTTTGCTGAAAACGTGGTGATTTCGTCCTTCTTCAGTGATACGATTCTGACGCTTGTTCATACGTTTTGGTCACAGTAGTGTATCTCAGTTAGCGTTTGATGCTCACGGCAACAGGCAACTGATCCACAGCAGGAAGAGATAAGCTGATAGCACGGGATCTGTGGACATCCAGAGAAGTCTATCGCAATTTCACACACAATAGATAAACTCGAAAATGGTAAAAACTGCACGGAAAACATTGAGCGGCGTTCGCATTAGTTGATTAAATTGAAATCTTTACCAAGTAGCAAAAAAGCTGTACAATTTCCTGTCAGGTATCAATGTCAGAATCAAGAAAACCAAATTTCCGATCCCAAATCCTTGGTAGTTGAAATTTCATGTCGTTGGAATCGGTGTTCGATTGTCAAAAAAGAAGTACATACAACATCGTTGTTGTAATCGCTATTCACTTGCCACATTAGATATGACACGACACTTTCATGCACGGACGTCTGGTCACGTGACTGAGACATGGGTGGCAAATAACTAACCCTCAGTTTTTAACTAGATGTACCATCGTTTTATAATCGTGTTCGCTTTGGATAACACTGAGTATATCTGCAAAAAACTGGCTTGGCACATTGAAACTGCGTTTTAGATACTTTGGGAGAATGAGCTTTGACTAACCCTATCACGGAGGTGTTACTCAAACTGAAATTTACCAGTCTATTTTTCAATAATCCCTGGAAACAGTGTCATAAGCAGATCCCTCTTTTGTCGTCTCTGTCGATAAAAAGAATCAGGGTGTGTTGGCCAGACGGCTAAAATAAATTTGGTGTTGGCTGACCCCGAATCAGCTGTTTGAAAAGTTCCAGGGTTAGTCTTATCAACGGAGCCAGGTATTATTTCTGACCGAGAAGGTTTTAAGTGAGGAGCTCTGCCAACAAAGTGTGTGCCTAACTGGAAATTAGATTCAACAGAATGACCCAAAATTTATCGTTCTTAGTTGATACGATGTACACTAGTTAGCGACCTGGTGAGTCCGAAGTATCCAGGTTGGCGGCAAGTTTTGCGCGTGCCTTCGGCATAGTGTAAACGGAAATAGGCCTTCCTGCCTCCAATTAGGAAGCCTTTATTACGAGAATCGTTATACTTGAATAATGAACACAGCCTGGCAAGAAAGCTTCTAAGAGAGCTTGCACAGTGAAGTTGTACACCGTATAAATTGGTACACCTTAAATTCGTCTAATAGTTCTCCCTAAGATGTCTAACACAACATACATCCTTTACGTTGGCAGTTTAATTTGTAGACAATTTAAAATGATTCGTAATTACTATCCTCACAACCTGTTGCTTAGTGTGCTCTTAAACTCGTAGTAAGTCAGATAATACTTGTGGAAATTTCTATCGAGGATATGTACATTGTTGCGCTTCACTTTATCGAATGGTAGCTATGAATCGCTGGCGATGTGATGACTGTGTAAGGTATCATGCTTTGGTATAACTGACACGGAACAGTCCTGATAATCTGAGCAAATGTGATGTTGGGTCAGGGGTTTTCATTAAAAGGTCTTTAGACATTTATGATTCTACATTACGACATGACCATATGTGCTCTGACGCAATGACGCGTTTCACATTCGTTCTACTGGTGTTACATAATGACCTTCAACTTAGATCAGTTTTCTGACTTTGCCATTCGACCTTGTAACCAGTATTTGTAACTCGACATTCGCACGGTGTACAGGTTTTGCGTGCATTCTATCCATTCACTCACATTGCAGCAGTTAGTATATCGAGGTCGAGCATAGCCGGATTAAAACGAGAGGTTGCTTGTTTGAAATATGATCGTTACAAAAGAAGGGTGTTATAAATGAATATATATGAAGCTTAATGGAACTCAACAGCCTAGCTCAGCTGCTTTCATTTACCGTATTTGCGTGCAAACAGCAATCGTGAATCTAGTATGCAGCATATATATACATCACTCCCACAGACATATGAACTCATTCTGCACGCTATGGTCAGCAATAAGCAGATAACGAACGTGAAGGAAGTCACAGACACGAGATTCAGTCACAATTCATGTATGTTAATAAGTTTAGGTTTGTAATGATAGATGACATGCAGACGTATTTACGTTGTAATGTATGGGAAAACAAATTCTTAGACATCATAAACGGTTTAAGTGGGGCTAACTAAATAGCCCTGTTCTAAAATAAATTACGGATTAACTGGTGCAGCAGTAGGGGAAGTCCAACATAAGCGCACAGTTTCGAGAACAGAAAGACTCGTCTGTCCCAACCATAAATAAATAAGCTAGTCAAAATTGTAGCCATTGGACACATGCATACTCATTAAAACCAAACAATTTGCAGTAGCCCCTCACAATTTGAGGTTTGTCGTCTGGTCTCAGAGCCAGAGAGACAAATTAAGTCGTATCACTGCGTCCCGTACTCTTCTGAAACATATGTTTGAACTGGAAATTTTGATTTACGGAAAAACTAACAGCGCTTATATCACCAAATTTGATAAAGTGGATAACAGTTCAATCAGACGTAATAGGGATAAAGTCCTGTCGTTTGAGCCGTGCGATCGACACAAGTTAACCCAGTAAACTTAGAAGAAACACGACATTTCTGGAAGCATCACTGAGGTATGTTGTAAGGTGTTATTGCAATTCTTAACAGGCGTCAGTCGAAGTGACTGAAACCCTCAACGCCCCTGGCATCCCGTCAGCCATGGTGCACACAGAGAAGCAGTATTCCAGCGTAGCAACGGACAATACACTTGTATCTTCACGAAATACATATCTCCAATAATAAATTCTACACCCTTCCAACAAACCCTCTGAAGAACCCTTGGTGCAAATTAGCTGGCCGAAGATAGAACAAATCCAGGCCATCAGCCGTTTGGTGGTGCAGATGAATGCCCCAAGGTAAGATCGGAGTAATCTTAAGTCAATCATCAGTTGTAAAAAAATGTCGTAACCATTTTTGTGACTACTAATCAAAATAAAATATATGTAAAATTCCCTGAAGACCGTATTCCAAAGGATTGTCTTTTGCTAAACGGAATCTTCGATATAAAGTGTTATGTTGCATTGTCAATATAATCGTTAATAACCGGTTTGTTGTGAACCACAACAGCGTTATCACAACTATATAACTCGCAATAAAGAGAACCGCATTCAGTGCAAATGATTGAAGGAATTGCACAAGCAATTATTATGAATTAGTATATTTGAATATTAACGTCACCTGAACATGTATCCGTTGTATGTAGATGAGGCAAATGACCTCGTTTTCAACTACACAATATCATCGTATCGGGAACAACATGCGACAGGAAAATGCGGTCACCCACAATAGTAACTGGTCTCTCAGAGATCGTCTGTGAATGTGCCAACACCAACAACGTGATCAGTATTACACGCTAATTATTAGGTTACGCGCTCGTGTGTGTAATCGCTTGTAGTACAGTGTTGTCCCAGCTGTATTCAAACTTTTTGTAATCAAACTTCTGAGATAACAATAAGGGTTACTTTATATTCCTGATATTGTTCAAATATATTTTATTTTTCAAGCTCTGCCTTAAGCGGTCTGCCAGTTCAGACATACCATAATCCTCTTGGCAGATTGAACCGACACAAAACATCAAACGAACACCCAACTATTAACAGCAGTTGTAAATGCAATCCAATATTCATAAACAAGTCTTTTTGTAGAGAAATAAGTTGATTCTACATGATTTCATCGACGTTTTTGTGACCTACAACAGTTGTTCGTGCTTGATTGCACAACGTCTCGAAAGATTAACTTCTTAAGAAGATATACTTAATACCCCTGTGAACAACTAATCGCATTGTATCTTTGTGGCGGGTCGTAATAGCTTGACTTATCTAAGCCGTTACTGGATCAATGATTGTCTAACAGACAGACTTATATATATATAAGTTTATATATCTTGATATGATTTCTTCATGGTCGTTTTGATCACATTCTTCAAGCCTGTATGCACTAACACAAAAATTCCTAAATAGTGTACGATAGAAAGTTGCGGTGTTTTGGGCAGCCGCCTTGAGATTCCATAAGCTAAGACAATACACGGTTAATTGAACTTAGCTGAGCATGCGTCCCATAGGCAAAGTGTGATAAGCTTTACGCAGAATGGTGTGGTCATCATTTTTGTCAAGCAACTAAGAATGAGTTTTCCGAGGCCAGGGAATTTACCACGGCAATCAAATTCCATTTACTGAATTTTAGCACACGGTAAGAATCCTCTGTTTCCAAAGTTGTTTTCAACTATAGAAAATTTTTAATCAAAGTCTGTTTCTAGAACGGCAGGGTAGGTTTCATTTCATGGTAACAAATTGCATCAAAACTGCAAATGCTTAGTTAGGAATTCCCCCATTGTGATTTTGATACACGAATCGCACTGTATGAGAGTCGTCTGCACGCACTCGTCAACCCGAGGCTCACCGACAAACTCAAGTCAGGTCAGACCTGTTTCAGGAAGATAAGTATATCTAATGTCCTTTCATTGGTATCGTTAAATCTGGAGTATGATAGATTTTGCATCATTGAAAAATCCACGATTTGAACCAGGTCGGCGCAAAAAAGTGCAATAAGGCTGTATAATAAACGGACCTTCATAACTTCAATACATTCATGCCTACCCCATCTCTCCAGATAGAATATAACTTTGATGTGCCCATTAACGGAAATTTATTTAAGGAGAAGGTGAAACATCCGGTACTCAGTTGTTTTTAGCCTTCCAACAGAGAATATGCATCTTGTATTTTCATCAAACGAACAATCCTGAGTAGCAAATTCATGTTCTTACTGTCCATGTGTTTGATGCTGCAATCCAAGTTGCCATGAAGAAGAATCAGAGGAAATCTGTGTTGTGAAGTAGACTAACGTAATTACTGCCCTAGTTTTACAACAGAGTTTAACTAATTCTACTTAAACGCTTACTGCAGATATGGAAGGTTTTGACACATAAATATAACCAAATCTGATTAGTATAGATGAACCATAAGTTTATGGGGTTTGGAGTGGCGAGTGTGAAATTAGATTCACTACTGCTCAATCGATACTGCGGTCATTTTGCCATAGCCTTGGTTCGTAATTACCTCATAGTATACGACGCATCTATATTCACTCTATACTGAACACAATACAGACTAGATTTCATTGCAAAATTGTCAGCTTTTCAAACAACTCGCCAAATAAATATATCAGTGCATTTTGCGAAGAGACCATTTTCAGTGTATCGAATGACACTGATCCAATTATAGCTCACTAATTTCAGTGAAGGCTGAGTATTCAACTTGAACAAAAATCTTCCACTTTTGAGTTTATAAATTGATGTCAACGGGTGCTACTTGCCTCACTTATCAAGAAGTTTAGACAACTTATTAGTACTTAATACCAAAACAGTTATGCGTAATGCGACGTCAGTAGTGCAGTAGTCAACATGACGGCTTACTAAAAGCGCTGTTAGGATTTAGCTCCCGCCCCCCGCGACAAGACATACTCTACTATTGAGCTCTACTAACTGCGGATGTCAAGTTTAATCAGTTGTTTTGAAAGTAACGTGTTGAATTTTACCTGAACTTGGGAACCAAAGAAGGCACTTTCGCTTCAGGGCTGAACGTCGCCCGGTTTGGTAATGAATCAACCGTCGCCAACAATATACATATATATAGTGTCCAACCAAAAGGGGCTTCACCCAAACCAGCCAGACAGTGCGATTGTTTCTCAGTTGCTTTTGTTGAACTGCAAAATGCTATCAGCTGTTCAAATCAGAGTGACGATTTACAATGGCTTGACCACAGCCAATACTATTTTTGGTCGAATAATTTAACTGATCAGTCAAAGAGTTCCACACAAACATTTCAGGCAAGTTTCTGGCATAATTCATCCGAACAGATATTGTCAGAGATTCTCTCTGGTAATTCAGTCGGACTGACTGGAAGTCAACTCATTTTGACAAATTTGTTTGTTGCGAAATTTAATGTTTTTATGTGACTTGAATATCTATCTTCTTGTGGCACCAGGTAGACTGCAACGCGACTTCTAAAAACATCCCAACCCTTATAGTTGAAAGCGCGTCATAAATTTGAGATGTTTCACATCAGATGTGTCATGAGCTCCTGTTGCCTCGTTTCCATAGAATGGGCTTCTTTTCTGTATTGCTCAACTCTGAAATGAATCCACCATATTTCCGCAGCCCCCACAAGGTCATAAAAAACAATAAGTATAAGATGAAACTGTAATGCAAAATGTAAGTCATCTGCAAAATTACGCACAATAATTCTAAACGTTTCTGATGGTGGGAAACATTTTGGAATAAATAAACCTCTTTTCCACATATATCTCGTTCACCAAGAATTTTTCCGGTCTTATTCACTCGAAATGACCTTCTTGATTGTAATCACTGAAGAGATTTCAAATAAGCGCACTACTCTAAATTGGAACAATCATCCGCAATTTTTCTGGAAACTGACCGTCAAAACTGACAAACAGCACTCCGCAGGTGGGAACGATACACCAGTGTGAGGGTCATTTTGCAAAAGTTATCCACATCACGACGCAAAACTCATTACTCTCCATCGAGAGACAAAAACGGTTCGGGAGTGTAATAAATTTCACCCGTTTTTATCAGCTGACGTTAATGTTAAGCTTGAGAATAAAGAATATTTAACGATGAATAAGTAGATAGTAATTTGGAGAAAAATACCGGTCTTTGTCACAGAGCGGTGAATATGTGGAGAAGAGGAAAGACGTTGATTATCCACAACAGTTAATA
>QNGE01003970.1:0-12871 GCA_008508345.1 Paragonimus westermani
CTTCGAAAAGCCAAGACTGGCTCAGGACGATCATGCAAACGATCCAATTTGGACGGTTCCAAAGCGAAATCAGTCGGGCTTGTGAAAGCTGCGTTAGTCACTGCTTGGGATTCCAGAACGACATCCTGTCGGAAGAGTAAAATTTGTTTGCTGAGTAGTAATTATTACTTAATCATAGAGGAAACTAACAATACCTAGATCGTCTCAAGGTATTAAAACTGCGGGCAGAAATAATCAGAAAAGTGAAATAGAGGATCGACAACAGCTCAGCTGAAGATGTACAGTTCTAACGTTGGTTCAATGGATGAACGTTTTCCAACGACAATTCAACGGAACGTTCAGTGAGTAAAACCATCTTTAAAGGGTGGATAACTCTAGCTGCTTAGCTACACGTGACAAGACCCAATTTAAACTAGAAACGGTAAATTACGCAAGCTTCGACACTTTCTTCACAATTTATATCGATCCTCCATGGCGAGATCATTGACACATAACACCACTGCTCGCACTGCCAGGAGCGTACCCACCATGCCGAGAATTTTGTCAGAATGGTAGACCAGCAATAAAACGTAGATGGTGAATGTAGTAAAACAATCTAAGTCCCTAGTCATAGTAACGGTGCGATCTGCAGGCAAGAAATGGTACCTTAACTAGCCACGAACAGAAAACTGTCGACTCCAACTTACCACACACAAGGGAAACATAAGTGATCGACTTGAATCACCTTCTTACACAGTTTTCCTACTCAGACATGTTTGTGAATTCAAGAAGTGAGGGTTGAGTTTGACTTCCTCATGCGATATCCACTAAAACTACTGGAAAACAACACACGCATTCCATGAGAAACGCAAATAATTCGCACAGAACCAAATGACACATTTCGTCCATAAAACCGAGGACACACTGCACACAAATCCTTTTAATTACGGCAGTTAACCGATGTCCTCTATGGGATTCGAACGCGATCATCTCGTTGTTGGTTCAGAAACTGTAATTTAACAGCGAAGAGTGCTTTTCTATTAAGTACACAAATACCCTGAAAAAATAGCCTGTTTTCATGCCACCTATGCATCACATGAAATTCACCGAAAATTTTCTCGACAGTTGGCACCGTTGCTCAATCGTTCACCAACTGCATCCGTTGGCTTAGCAACCGTGACTACATTCTCCACTAAGACAGATGATTCAGTATTCAAGTCAACCATAAAAAAGCAGACATCGCTAGGCAACAAGACTACAGACAAACTGAATGGGTTCGACAGCCTATGGATGATTAACCTGTAAAGCTGTTGATAACGCTATGTATATACCATTCGCAACCTATAAGAGTGGGATCGGATGGGAGAAAGCGGTTGATCGACTTCACTGGTGTGAATGCTACAGGTGTCTGGCTGAGTTGTCTGTAAAGAAAGTGTAACTGACAAAACGAAGTAACGGAAGCCGAGAGGAAGCTGTCTCGCACATGGCAACGTACTTGCATTTACGAACCAGATGTCTGTTTGCACCCTGGTTTTAAATGTTTGAGTCAAGACATAAGAGTCCCCTAGCAGTTGGGTCCCATTTGTCCAGATTTCTTCGCTTCTGAGTAGAAACTCTGTTTGTTTGCTTAGAGGTGTATGATGATCAAGCATCAACATGAGCCTCCAATGTATTGTAGGCTATGAACAGGATGACGAGTATTGTGATAGAATAAAATTTTGGTGAGCCACTATCGCGAAAATCGCAACTATGTACCATACAGGCACAAATGAAAGGTGAACAAAAAGCTTCACTTTGGACAGAGGAAAAGCAACAAGATAACGTCAATTCACAGAAATGGGAACGGTAAGCCTGTTCTAACCAAGGTAGGGGGAACGCTCGAAACAAGCAGAGACTGAACCCGAACTGACACGACTGACAATCAGTGTCGTTGTCATAGCGAAAAAACGAACACAATGGATTTCTTTACGAGTGATAGAATCTTGATCGAAATATCCCCAACAAAAAACCATGGCACAGAAGACCATCTAACATCAGGTCAACTCGCATTCGTCTTGAGAAAAACACCCAAACTTGGCAAATGGTGGCACAGTTCCTTATTATAGGGAACAATACATCAGTGGTTCACACTAGTGCTTAATTGGCACACAACCCAGAAGGTGAAGCAAACCTTAAACAGGAAGAGAGAAGGAAAAAGAAGTGAGAAGGGAGCAAACTATTGAAAATAACCACCACGGAACTGGATTTCCGTCACGTCGATAAATCTTATGAACAAGGTGCCGACACCTTGCAAACAAACAACCGAGCTGCAAATGAAAGCACGGCGTCATAAGCAAAACAACTTCCTTACGGCTCTCGCTGCCCCGCGTCATTAAACGCACTCACTTCACACACAACTCGGACATACAACGACAACATTCACGCCAATGACCTCGATTAGCCACCATCTCACCTACGGTCTCTAGCCACCACCCCTGTGAGTCGCGAGGGCCCCAACCCGAGAGACGAACTCGATCTACACTGGCCAAGCTCTTGGAGAACGGCTTCATTTCCCTACGCCAGGTCATTATCTGACCACCTCGCACCTTACACCAGTCGGTCGCAGTGTCAGCGAACAGTGTTCGGTGTGGAAGACGACTAGCTGGTATCCCGTTTCGTACTGCAAAAATCAGATTACCGTCGTTTGTGGTCTATCGGAGAAGGCGTTTGCCTGTGCGATGGACACCATTGTTCGAGGCAACGATTAAAGCACGACGGGTCGTCCGCAACCCTGCATTAGTCTGTATCAGGCTGGAGGGCATCATGTAACCGTTCCGACTGAACAACTGACCCTCCACCTGCTTACGCTCGTATGTTGACACTGTACGGTTTGCCGCTTTACCGTACGATCATCCACACCTATTATAGCGTACCATTTCTCCCGTTCATGTGTTGTGCTTACTGTAGTACACTGTTACTAACTGACTGTTCCTGATTTCTACATAACAAGTATAACACAGAAAAACTTCGTATACGCTAACTTTGTCGGCTAGTGGTTTCTCCCATGAGACCGAAGTAACCGAGCAAATGTATGCTGGTATGGTTATACGCTTTCCAATTGGCCTCCTCCGAAAAGAAGTGTTACAACAGGATACTGTGCATGCTAGAGCTCGTCACTAGTTCATTTTCTTATCACGGCTGGGAAATGAACCCTAGCCACGCTCCCATGGGGCAACCGTGGTAAAGATATACACCACTGACGAGCACCAAGCAGAGCTAGGTGGATCGTCTATAAAAACGCGAAAGTTACAATCAATTGTGAGTGGGGTTCAAAATATACTAACCGAAATCCCGAACTAATTATTAATAAATACGTGTTCACGGACTATGAATAAGAGTTATTTGTTATAGTCCGATGGTTGTCTTTTCCCTACCGTGTAAGAATGAAATCTCAGTTTCGGTTCGATTACGACGGATACTCGAAGACCCTAGAATCAGAAAACCCTATTACTCCTTACTCTCTAGAACAAAATTCCACTGGGCGAACATCAACTTTAAGCTTAAAAAATTCGAGTATATTAAGAGTGATTGCCCACATAATCCACGCAACGTATCGACTGCCCGAATAGGTGATCGTGAGGTCTATGAGAAAAGGTTTGTAAAATCTACCGACGTCAAGAAAGAGTACACAGACGAACGTCAAAAGTGCATTGTGAAAAGGATGGATAGAGAAAACTGCGATTAGTGTGGTGATTGTTAACTGAGAAGATGAAACAGACAACCAAGAGAGAAAAGCTCAGTTTGACTGAAATAAATAAGATGCTGCAAAATGCATTGGGCATGGGCGCCTAAATCTTATGAAACAAAGTGTGGAGAGATAAACACAACACTGGAGCTCTTACACTGTGCATGGACATGCTTTAACAGGGCCCTTAAATAAACGGGGGCAATGGATGAGACCTAAGAATGCACGGCACGCGGGTGTTCGCGCCGTCTGGAACACAAGCCCCACTCCCGCTACTGCTGGCCATTGAAAAACATCCGTGGGCGAGAACCATCATATCTCACTGCATCCAGGGTGCCAAAATGTTTCTTTAAAAAAATATGTTTCTCTTAGGTTGCATGCCGAGTCGATCGGACTTATCGCCAAGTGGCAGCCACTGAGAAGATGTGTTCATAAAAGAACAGCTGCAGTTTAGAGAAAGACCTATTGAGATCTACAGGTTATCCTGTATTGATTGGGCCATACCATGTCGTTGTCAAATTTAATCGCGCTGTCGCGACCCTAAAAAAACCATGTAACATAAATGCCGCGTCACCCATAACACGTGACCCTGTAGTCGGACTGTCTCGTCTTACATTGGATCACAGTTCTTGTTTTTCCGAACATGAAATAGCACCCTGATAAAGGTGATACGTTCTCGTGAGGAATATGGGCAGTTCACTGAAAAAGTCACTGGAATCGGGCTGCCTGGTTCTCCAAGCGTTTCCGGACAAATGAATTGAATGCTTACTACAAATAATAGGATATTCTTAAACCAGCATGACCTGCGATGTTACGGCCGAATTCCGTAACACATAACCCACATAACGAATTCTCCGGTTGTATAACAGGCAGACTGTCAGTTTATACATAACCAATGCGTGTCCACTGCTTCACTTGTTTCTGTGAAGCAAGTCAAATCGGCCAAACATCGCAACGATAATCAAAGTGAATCTGAGAACAACACCTGTGTGGACTGTCAAATAACTCAACAAATGACATTCGAATAAAAAAACAGCCTGCAAGGTGACCAGATGCACACATGGATCTAACACCATTTCATCGCTGGCGTGAAAACGAACTATCGAAAACAGGGTAACCTACGTCTTGATGAACAGATTGGGAATAACACAACGTTTCGAGCAAGTTGTAGTACTCTACGTTTCAACCACCTCGGGTGGCCTTCCTCAGGAGACCTACGTCTTCGTTCCCACAATTGCGCTATAAAATAAGAGTGAAGTGTTAGATGAGATCAGAGTGGTCACGATGGAAGAATGCGGGCAGAAATTGGGGTTACATAATCTGATTGTCACCGAATGAGCGGCCGTGAAGAAACGCTAGTTAATCGCCTCTGAGAAATTGATGGAGCGGTCACTTGAAGCCACTGGGTTGCACCATCTGTGGCGCCGAAAACAAGTGCGGTTGCCGCTAAATGGAAGCGTATATAGTGCTTGTGTGCGTTCTGTTTCCTCTGCGGTATGAAAACATGGCCTGTTCGCAGCGAAGATACAAGCAGGCTTGATGCGTTTGACCACCGATGTTTTCGTAAATTAGACTACATCAGATGGACTGCTCAAGTGAGCAACACAGCGGTTCGCCGGCGCATATTTCGGAACGCTCTGGATGCGCGACCAACTGGTCAACTAATCGCGTTGCAGAGCCTACGATGGTAGGATCACATCCTCTGCATACCAGCTGAGCGTTTGCGGTATCGGGCACTATATACTCAGACCACCAACAGTTGGGTGACACCCCGTGGTGGTCAAACAACCAAGTGGTCATGAATTATGAAGAACTTGACTAATCCACTGAGCAAAGTGGGTAGGTATCGCCTGCCAGGCTGGGATCCTCGTGATCACTCAAATGGCTGGTTGGAAACGCTATCCCAGATGACGCTGTGTCGCAGTCAATGACGTATCTGTATCCACCTCATTTCTAGTTCTTCCGTCTAGTCCTCTTTTATCATCAATATTATTACCAAATAAACTTTTCGGCAACGCTCCTCCTTCTAGGATGTCGATGTGAGCGGTGCCCCCAGCCACATTACCTTCTGGTGAGGCTCATAACTGTTATAACGATGACGGCGATGGTGATGGTGCGGTCAAGTAGGTCATGTTCGTGGTTTACTAAGCACTTGGCTTGCAGTTTTCACGACGATCTGAATGACTCCGTGGTTCAAAACCTGTCAACTTTCGTTGTTCATAAGATTAACTTACGTGATATAGACCAAACGATAGAGACAACAATGGCCGAACGCTGAAACACACGTAGGCATTTCATGCAAATCGATCAGGTTTCATTTTCCAAAACCATCAGTGATAACCGAACGAACGTCGGAGCTTCTCTTGTTCAGCCGTCATTATATGCTCGCGCATCAACAAGTTACCAGTACGTGACATCAGTGCTTCAATAAACCAAAAACTGAAGTGGGCATGTGAATTGAGAAAAACCAGTTAGGAGGAACACAGAGGCTCACAACATTAATTTCAGTCGTGTCGGATAACTTCGCCAACCAAACGTGCCTGTGCTGCAGACATTGGTCTGTAAGCTTGGAACAACTTGCTAATAGAAAACAACGTCGAAATTCCTCTGCTCCAAACGCACGAGGAACATATGAGCCACTGGATTGTAGTTTTCGACCCGAAATAGTTCACACAGATATCACAACGTGGTACACGATGCGCTGGCACAGGTAGGACGTGTACGATTCGGTGAAGCCTGTGGAACAAAACTGTCACGGTAGGTTCTGTCGGTCCAACAAACGCGCTAGCAACACTCATCGCTTCTAATGCGATGCTCTGATCACACGCGGTTCCGGTCCGACGAAAATTGTGGCTGAATACAGGTACCCTTCGAACATTCTTCGCGAAGGCCACGCAGCCGTAAAAGACTACATTCACCTCTACAAGAAAAGGCTGTATGACAAAATGTCTGATGTTCCAAGATCCGTCGTAAAGTAAAAATGTGATCAACACACCCCCGATCGGACTTGAATCTCACCTGTTCTTCGCGTATCTGACTTTCTCTGGACTTGGTGAGCCGACGTAAAATGAGGCCAGTGAGTAACCTGGATGCAACAGACAACAAACTGATACCTCTGTGGTTGTCACATAGACTTCGGGCCCCCTCTTTGAAAACGGGAATGACCGTTGATAGGCACCAATCACGAGGTACCTCTTCAGTCTCCCAGATCGTCTGCAGAAGTTTTGTCAGTTCTGATAGCAACCTCACTCCACCATTCTTGAAAAGAGAAGGAGAGAGGAGGTCCCGTCCAGGAGCCTTATTACGCTTCAATAACTTGAGCTCCAGGACCACTTCTGCTTCCGACGGAGGACCATCTGGAATGCAGTAGCTGACCAATCGAGTCCCGTCGTCCACATGATCTGGTTGAGGCCAACTGAACTGTTCTTCAAAATGTTCAGCCCACCTGTCAAGTCGGTGCCACTGACTGGCGATAAGTGAACCATCCTTTTCACATATGGTCTCACTTACACCAACTTGACGGCCAGTGCAACCACGGATTAGGTAAAAAAAAAAAGCCTTCTGCTATTCCCAAATAAGAAGGTTTTTCCATCTCTTTCGATTGTTGGACCAAATAGTGCTCACAGTCTCTGAGCAAGCTTTTAGTCAGCTTTTGAGAGATAGCTGATGTTTTTCGACCGTATTCGATAATACGCCGGCGGCGTTGGGCGTTCGGAGTGTTCTTTGTTCGAGGGTACCTTTTCTAACCACCTTCTTCCTGATAAGGAAGACAGCAGTGCCGCAACTATAAGAATAGTTCTGCTGTATGCCCATAGGATCGTGCCTCACTGCCTAATCACTCCTACGCGGTCAGTAGTGTAACTGCTTTTCGTCTGACTGCTCCCCTTTGGCCTGTCTGACAAGGTTGCACCTGGAAGGACCGGAGTCCTTGTCAGCATAGCCCGCCGGATCAAATCAGTACACAAGCCCGACCACTTTGTCCAGGTAGCAGTAGTTATGACTAACAGTTGCCAGTCACCAAATGAGACAGTGGAAGCTTGTGGGGTGTAACGGATGGGCAGGTTGATGTGAGAGCATTTCTTGGTTTGTAATTCGTTTGCTGGATAAACTGTACAAATTTTGGGATCGAAAGTTCTCATCACAGGGCTGTGTATTATTTAGCTCCTTTGGTGGCATCAAGGCAGGGTGTGTTAGACAGCATGCTGCGCAAGCAGTGAATGATCATTCCTCATGACCAGTCGTGCAGGAATGTGACAAGGCCCGATTGTTTGTTGCGGTAATGTTCGTGGCTACTGGCTGTGCTAAACAACTAACTTTGCTGACAAAATTGGAACGCCCACTGGATCAATCGCATCTTGCTAGGCGCTTCGTCGGGCCATCCCGGCCAGGCGCTGAGTCTGATGGTCATTGCCGAGTGTTGATTGAAAAAAAAGCTGTTTTATAGTTTACAATAGCCTTTAAAATGTAGATCAAAGGGGTAGCAATGCCAAAACACGTTTCATATTGCATACAACACGTTAGAGAGGCAAGTGACCTAATTACATACACGAAATGTTCAACAAGATGACTAAGGAACGTGCATGGACGGACGCACTGGAGGTGTGGTGATGGGTTTACCATGAAGTTCCAGTTGACCGAACAGCGTCCTGAAAATTTCGAATGAGGTCATTCGAATATCTCGACACATTCTTTCTTATTAGACAGTCACAAAGTTACCACTCTAAAAACTGAATCAATAGCTATTCGAGTGCCAGTGTCCCAACGTCAGACGTGCGTAATATAACCACGACCAGCAGGAAAGTCTTCGTCTAGATGATATTTCGCTCATGCGTTAAGTTTGGTATAGGAACCAGACAAATTCGATCGAAAGGGAAGTGAACCAATTCCTTGAGTGTCAACACACATAATGCAAGCCTTTTCGGAAATTGGGACAACGTTGGCAAAACTTGAGTTATTCGAAACTATTTATCCCACGGGAAAGAGCTTGAAAAGATTCATTTGGATCGAACGAGTTATGGAATGTTAACACACTAATCACAAGATATAGTTCGGTTCTGGTTAGCTGAGGGTAATATCAACGAGCCGAAGAACGCGCTAACTGTGATGTAATCAAGGTAGCAAACTGAGTTGTTGGTCCATTTCCGTTCCGTTCAGCGTCGCTGCAGATTGTGAACAGGTTCGTCATTTGCGCCGAACATTGGCTCGCCATCACTCACACACACGCACATGACTTCTTAAAATCTGGATGAAATGGGAGTTTTCGGTTGTACCATCCTGTTCCACCAGATCTCACGATCATCTTATCTGCCGGTTAACCTTCATGGTTTATAAATTCAACAGTAATAGCCACCAAATGGAGAAGCTCAACAAACGTTAAGAAGTCCTACACATACCACAGAAACAGCGGATAACAGCTGAACGAACGGTGATACGAAATGAAGTAATATACTATGTATGGAAACAGACAAGCAACCATCACCGTATAAGAAGTGCTGAACGCTTGTTGACTGATTATTTCAGCACCATCGACTTTGGTCATTAACATTAAACTGCAGTAAACGTGCACCGGCACCTGCCGAAAAAAATCCGAGAGTGCTGGTCAACTAAACAACGCTCGCCGTATTCAGCCTACACACTTGAACACTCAATTCTCCAGCGAGTATAATGTTCGTGTAGAAGATTGCAGAAGGTCGATGGGCTGAAGATAATAGTAGTCAATAGAAACATGGGTCACAACAGGTTATGTACAACGCTTGCTCCGGGTGGCTACTGCTGATCTCATCGAGTCTTCCAGCTTGACCGCACAAAGTAGGTTGTTGACGGTGAATTAATTAAAAAATGTTTATGCCCAAAGTAATTCCAACACCTGGTCGATCAATAGCTTTAGTTGCAAGGTTACCGGGTATGGGTGAAGTGTATACGTACTGCTTTTATTCGGGAACAACACGCGAGACAGGTTTATGTTGTGAGCTGAGAAGTAAACGTCGGAAAGGAACACCGTGAAAAGAATGGTGTGATGAACACGAAATAAACAGACATGATGATACGGTAGCGTATCGTAGAACATAACTGGTCGCTGACATGTCGGTCCAAAAATGGATCAAGCAAGATCTGATGGAATACACAAAAGTATAAGCGCTCAATTTAATTGTATGGACAGGATACATCCCGGTTGAGCACGTGGATAAAGAGGGCTGACATAGGAGGCCCCAATCAAAGCCTTTGATCATACAGGTCGACCTGCAGGTAGTGGTGAAGGGGAACAAGTGCCACGCAGCGTGTTTTCTCTTCTCAATGTGTTGAGAATCAGATATTACCATGTCAGCTCACAAGTGCTTCGAATGAGATCTAATAATTTGCAGTGCCCAACATCTACCATGGATTCGTTCAAATCCACGATGTACGCACCTTCCGAACGGTTTCGAATCAGGTTACCCCATACACTACATTGAGCAACTAGGAAGACATGAATCCAGACATGGTGTCGAACGCAGTCTTTTGTCCTATCACTTTAGTAGACGGAACAATTTCATCAGGAAACGGTAGTGTGTGCGTACAGAGACCACACGAGACGCATGCTGTCTGAATTCATTTCAAGAGGCACAGAATTTTCCCTACTGTTTACAGTTATCATCTAAGTCCGTTGGATACAAACAGGGAATCCCAAGGCATAAGAATGTACACATACAAAACGTTACACATATACATACCAAACCGAAGTTTTACACTTACCGTAACAATTTCAGGGGATGATGGAGAATAAGGGATATCTGGAAAACAATGATAACATGCTTTTTATAAACGATCGGATGCAACAGAGGTCAACATTGGAAGAAATTATATGAGAAAGTAAAAGAGAAGGAAGCACCATACCTTCATCAGGTGCCTCACGTTGTGAAGACGTCGATTGCTCACCAACAGAATTCAGAACTAGGGAGGTCTCACCGGAGGACAGGGAAGCGAGATCGGGCCGGTTAGACTCAACATTACTGTCGCCGCTATCACTGCCACTGATCGGAATCACATGTAGAGAATCCGAATCCTTGGGTCGAAGTGCAGCACAAGGCACCAGCGTGTTGGAGGACAGTGTTCGATTAGAGACAGATAGTGGGGAATAAGAATCAACTTGGGACAACAGGGCGCAGTCCGGGACACTGCATCGAGAACGCATCGAACGCGATCCTCGCAACAGTCCTCGCCGGATGGCGTAGGTTCTGTCGATAGAAGCGCGTAGTCGGCTTTTGCAGAAAGCGGCAGTCGTCGGTAATCCAAACAGTGGGGCTGGTTTTGCGGACTCCACGGAAGAGTTTCGTACGCTAGATTTGTCACCAGTCGAAATTTAAAAAAAAAAATCAGGTGGGATAATTGCAATATATCCCAGGGGAGGAGAAAGAAAGGGATGAACAGATGGGAATTAACACATACGGAACGAATACTTCGGGGAAAATTTTGGTCGACCGGGATAGTTGGCGAAGTTAATGCTGTTGCTTGGCTACCTTGTTCGTAATGCAAGAAGAAATGAACAAAACGAGACATTGAAGACCACAGGGAAGTAAGTGCAAGTCGATTCTCACCTAAGTCGGTTAGTGGATGAACAGGTGTAGTC
This sequence comes from Paragonimus westermani, assembly GCA_008508345.1. NCBI lineage: Eukaryota > Metazoa > Platyhelminthes > Trematoda > Plagiorchiida > Troglotrematidae > Paragonimus > Paragonimus westermani. The sequence goes on from QNGE01003970.1 coordinate 11,310, forward strand.
ACTCAGATATGATCTAAGTCTCTCTCCTGCCATCCTTTTTAGCTGATTTTATGAAGAATGAGAAGGATGAATGAGATATCAATCAACCGTCATATTAGTTAGCTGTCAACTGTTGTTAAGTATCAAGTTTGTTAGGTCAATTGGCGCACAGTTTTCTGAATGGTGGATTATCAAGATGCATAGACGGGTCCCTATAAAAAATGTATGTTGTGAACCGACTTGAGCAGGACAGAAATGTTAACTCATGCAACCAAAACGTGAAAGAAAACTGGCTTGATGGCTCTTCAGTGTGACTGATAAAACTTACTGAGGACTCGTTACATTCGGGCTTGAGTAACTAAAATGAACACTGCAGGAGAATTGCTAGCCTGAAGAAATTATCAGGGAAAACATGATAACTGGAATCAAGCGAAGTGGTACGTCAAGTGCGGAGAAGTACATCTTCATGAGTCTCCTTCGACTCAAAAGTAAAATGACGGTTTACGCAAAAAAGGTCGTTCAATTATTCTCACGGTGAGATATACGAGTGTACTGACCGTACGACTAGAATTCATAAACCTAGTCGAGTATGACTGAGGAATGGATCCAGAAAACTGATAAAAGGCCCAGTCGTTGGTTGTATAACTGGTAAAAACTACCAAGTTGAATCAGTTCGGTCATTCAGCGTCTTTATTAACATTTGACAACAGTTTAAGCAGTCACAATTAGGTAACGAAGTGTAACTGTACGGAATCAAACGAAATCCGTCCAATCACTGAATTTACCTTGAGTTCAAACTGGAGCGTCACCCTTAGCGGTGACGCACACAACAATGTTCCTCAACTGCCTAGCAATGGTATGGAGCAACGCCTAATCAGTGCCTGTTTGACGGAACAACCATACACCACCATGATATACTGAGTGATATTTTGTTTACTTTTCTTGCCTTTTGTATAATCAGTACTTGTTTCATCATGGTACGGATCTGATGAGATCAACTCGTATACGTACTGATGATCCGCTGGGAATTTTCCAATTCACGGAGAAGGGGGGAACTGCGTTGCACTCCACTCATTCTCAGGCGTAATCTGCTAGGCACGAAAGTACTGTGGTTCAAGCCAGAGCTCACTAAAACGCGCCAGAATGGGAAAAATCAATATCACGATCATATCCAACAAACCAACTGATCGGGAAGTTCTGGAAGCTATCGACCACTAAGAGAGAGCAGCTGAATAGACGTCACCAACGTATCGGAGGTGACGCAATCAGCTATGTACAGTAGAGGTTGAACAGGACAAACGGAAACGATAAAAAAGCAGCAGAGAGAGCCGTCGTCACCATCACCATCAAAGACGGCAATACATCAGTGGTTCACACTAATGCTTAACTGCCACACAACCATGAAGAAACAGCAAACCCTATATAGAAGCACGGGAAGGGACCTAACTACTGAAAATGACTACGTCCATATTCAAACATTCAACATCAAGGTGCCTACACCTTGCAAACAACACAACCGAGCTGCAAGTGAGAGTAAGGCATCATCAGCGAGGCAGCTTCCTTAAGGCTTTCACTGCCCCGCG
>QNGE01003970.1:25756-52915 GCA_008508345.1 Paragonimus westermani
CCGTAAGGAAGCTGTCTCGCTGATGACGCCTTACTCTCACTTGCAGCTCGGTTGTGTTGTTTGCAAGGTGTAGGCACCTTGATGTTGAATGTTTGAATATGGACGTAGTCATTTTCAGTAGTTAGGTCCCCTCCCGTCCCCTTCTTTTTCCTTCTCTTTCTATATAGGGTTTGCTGTTTCTTCATGGTTGTGTGGCAGTTAAGCATTATTGTGAACCACCGATGTATTGCTGTCTATGATGATGATGACGATGATGATGATGGATGATGATGATGATGAACAGACGAAACAAAACTATGGGTAGCATCATTCACCGACTGCATAACTGGTTCACTGAACCAGTCATTCAGTTCCTTAACGTATATACATACACCACGGACACGCTGTCAAGTGTTCCCGTGAGTAATTGAGGTCATGTGGACAATGACAATGAGCTTTTGTTCGGTGTGAAGTCGTGAAAAACATCTTTCGCCAATCAACGAGGCACATTATCATCACAATACTCGTCAGCGATCAGTGACCACAGCTTACACCACCTCAATTTTACTCAACTCGGCTGTCGTGGTTCTTTCTCAACATCTTGCATCTTCGCTCGGGCACGCGAAGCCAGACAGAATGGGCATATGGTCGTATTGAGATGTTAAGCTCTGGTTCACATCATGCACCTCGTCGAACCGAATGGGAATGCATATAAGCAAAATCAAATTGTCCGTCATAATGACAGCTTTGTTACAACCGCTTTGCTATACCAACCATAAAAGCCCACCTATTTTAGAAAAACAATTCGGGATCAGGTACTTTATTCGTTGTGGGAACCTTTCCGTAGCAGCGGCGAAATTCTGTATGTGAATCCCATCATAAATGAGGGGACCGCCCACCTTGTGGTTAGAAAGTAAACAAGACGATAAAGTGGCGCCTAAAAATTAGAATAGGTCGAAGAAATTTGGGAACCGCTAGCGCAGACGATTTCACTTGTTGATATCTTCAACCAGTGTAAAAAGGTTTTCCAATAAACTTTCATTATTTTCCGTATCATTCTGTTAAAATGTGACCGTCCGGCACCAACAAGCAAACTACATACGTTTCTACAGGTGTTGATGTTCCTGTACATCACAATCCGTTGACTTCTGCAAAACATCACATTCGAGAAAGAACATCCGCGTGTTCGCATCCGAAAACCGAGAGCAACTAGGGAAGGAACATGACTCGGACACTACAAGGCGGTCTTACGCGTACACAAATTTTTGATGAATTCAACCTGTTTGGTATGGGATTAGTTGCCGCTTAAGGTGATGAAGATTGAAACAATAGCGTCTGGTCCGTATATTAGTTACTACGTGGATGTAATATCAACTCTGCAGGTCCAACGTTCATGACTGATTTGAGTTAATCGAAATGCTAACGTCACAATTCACACGTCTTATCCCATTTTTAAAGGAAATAGAAACAGCTGTCTTCCACTCGCTTCCTATAGCTGCCAATACAAACTCACCTGTTTTCAGTTGTTAACCTAGTCGTTACTGGTTAACGGGAATTTAATCAGGCAATGCACGAGAAGCCCTCACCATCAAGAACCATGCAATGAGACGGATCTTTTGTTTTTTGCTTCAACCCCAAATGTCTTCGTCGGAAATCACTCGCAGCCCCAGCCTTGTATTCTTCAATGTCACTGATTTATCTTTTCTGGATGGTTATACCTTCTCGCAAAGAGGTGTACATACACGAAGACAAAGTCTAAACAAAGCATACGGTTAAAACAGTCCAACCAGAAAATCACCCCACAAAAAAACCATCGATCTTTTTAGAGTATCCATAAGTGGAAAGACCAGATGCAAGACATTTAGCGCTAGAAACAAATGAAAAATAAAACTCTTCAGAACCGCATAAGAAAACACCTATTGGGGCCTGAAAAATGCCAGTCAAATCGGACCGAATTCAGTTTGAACGTGCATTGACCTCAGGGTGGATCAACAAAGTACATAAATACAGTCGTGAATAACTTTCACATAAAGCAATACAAAAACCTAAAATCAGCTCTGGACTCAACAAAGCAACCTAATGTGAGGTGCACCTTCTGAACCACGCTAAGCTGACGGCCGTCAAATGAACGCTGAAATGAATAAACAATGCTCTCTTAATACGGTTTATAGGAAATGTCGGAATTTCGGCGAGTAATTTGAACACAGGGAAATACTGGCTCAAGTGACACAATCGCTGGAAAACAGAAAGAAGCGTACCATGCTCGATCCACTCTCCGACCTTACCAAAACAGTAACAATGATATTCCTTAAAATTAGAGCTTCTTTCCTGACCTTAAATCAAGATAAAACAGTGTCTAGAACGTCACCCTGATAGTTCAGATTTCTCGGATTCCAGCTTATTTTAGTCAACACTTGGTAACATCATGACAATTTGAACGGGCATGTAACCATACTGCTGCACGGCGGAAACGCCAAATAGTATGAAGCTGACTTGTTTAATGTTTGTTTTCTGTTCCTTGATTTGAACGGCGTTTAGATGTAATTATCAATTATCATTACATGTGGTTCCTCATCGAGGTATCATGTGTTAAATCTTCGTAAAAAGCTCTAAGCAATTTCCTGAAAGCGCACTACTCTTCAGACGGTGTGGTGAGGTAAATATGGAACAAAGTTATTGAGAGTCAAGTATTGAGCATGAGCACGATTGTTTCGAGAATAGGGGTAAAACAACGTTACTCTACTTAGATCTTGAATAGGTGTTTGATGACCGGCAAAGCCGGCTCGCGTTGTTTGGTGCAGTCATATTGGGACACGCTTTTGGTATAACTGGGGTTATGTTCCCTCATCCTAAGGCGGAGGGATCGATCAGTCCTGTCGGACACCCTGTCGATTGTTTCGCTCACTAGTCTCAAACTTTTGCAGTCACGTTGACAAACGTACTCAAGATTTTTGCAATGCACAACTATAAAGACCTTCGTCCTCTACCGTGCAAAGCAATCCACTTTCAAACGATCCGCATAAGCTAGTTGTGAATCTCCCTTCGAGACCCCTCCCTCGTCCCAATTTGAAAGTAGTTTCTCTTGAGTTTCGATTTAAATCCCCGCATGGGATTATTGACACCTCGCCAGTACAAACGTAACTAGAAAAACCACTGTGGTCAATCGGGAAATTTATTCACCACATCTGGTGGACTTAGACCATTTTCTGAGTATCCCCATCCAAAAAAAAAAGCTTACTATACAATGAGCATTAGCGAGATCTCAAGGAACTAGTGAATTGGAAGGATGTAACTGGATTGAAAACTGACAGACAGTTTGTGGCTGTTATGATGGACAGGCAGCAAAAGACAGAGAAAATGTGTGTCATTCTTCCGGATAGTACAAGGTTTCCATCCGGCAGTCAACCTGACAATAGAGTGTACATAACCCGTTGGTAGTACAACCCCACGGTTATACGGTTTACCAACGATCCACAAACCTCAAACACCTATACGATCAATCTTCGTGCTGGCAGGTTCTCCTTATCATAAACTGGTCAGGCAATCAGTGAATGTCTATGCAGCCAGTTCGGGTATTCGGTTCGAAACACGTCTGAGATGTGTGACATTCTAGATAATGTTCCCTAGTGACTTAGATTCGTCCTTTACAAATGTGCCATTAAGGGAGACGGTCGAATTGCCCGTGACTTCGTACTGACCACAACATGAAGTTTCACGTCTCAATCAATATCCGGAAACTTTTGATTTTATTGTGTGCTAAAAATATCACGTTTCATTTTGAAAACGAGGGATACAAACAAATAGACGGAGTCGCAATGGGTAGTCCTCGATGACTGATTTTCGCTAAATCATTTGTCCACGGTTGAACCGTACCTCGCGAATATAACATATGATATTCGGTTTATCGACGATTTGTTAATGACAGGATAGTATTCAGCCAAGACAAAGAGGGTAAAAAACCCACTGGATTTAATGTACTCTTCGCACCTAAACCTATCGTTGTCACTTGAGTTTGGAGAAGACACATTCATCTGTCTGGATAACAGTAGTAAGTAACGGGAAGACGGTAGAGTGCGTCGGTCAGTGCATCGCAAGCTCATCAGAGGTGGACAATATCTGACATATATATATATATATATATATATATATATATATGGTAAGACACGAAGACCAAGGGTAAGGTACTTATTATGACGTTTCAAACTCGCACTAAGATATACATGTATACGCACATCGCGAACGAGAAAACTGAGCGGTTGAGGTGCACAAACACAAACACACGAGAACCCAACACGTGCAATCCCTCGGAAACAGGGCGAATGAATCGAACAAAATGTCCACACAAGCATAGCCGTATGCTGACAAATGTTAAACGAGATCAATGTGAGTGTTTTGGCAATCGTGATTTGTTGAAGAAGTTGGATCAGGACAAACGCGTGCCTGCGAAGAGGCAGAAACATTGGCGCACAGTCAAAAGATACACACAAGCAGTCCGTCATCATAAGGACGTCAACGTACAGAGAACAATTCGTTTCTAAGTATGGGGACCCAGGGGGATTAGGTAATCCTATCCCATTTTAAAAAAACAGCTGACCGGTGATTACTCTAATCAAGCTGCTATCGAGAGGAAGTTAAACGAAACGAATGTACGGGAAAAAAAGTCGTTTGTGAGAACTGTCTTCGTCAGCTATGCCTAAACGCAGTCATTTCGCAGACATACTACGCCTTTCAATTCCGTAAGACACCGTGAACAGTGCAGCTGTAGGTATTAATGTGACAGAGGAACATCAATAACCAAACAACATTATACGTAACTCAAATTTCGTGTACTGTGATCGACAGACGAACAGCAAAGCGGCTGCAAGTTTAAATGACCAACTCTGACTGCAGCAGCTACCACACATGACCGAACTTAATCCTGTTCCATCGCTAAGCACTCCATCGAGACCGGGTATGCGGTCGGTGTCACTAGCACATTCAAACTTTTTTCCCAGAGAGGTGTATCCAGCAATGCACGGACGTGTTATCAATCGAGTCAAAGATAATTCGTGCTAATGATTCGCATCAGTACGATGTATACATAACATCTGCACTGACAATAATTCCCGATTCAAACAAAGCACGAACGTCCGGAAGAGGCTGAACAGAGGAAAATGTCTCATCTGTGTTCATAATCAGACTAAATATGGCTTTGGTGATCGATAAGATAGTAGCCATTTGTCGCGTCATTTGGCTCTGTTCAATGTGACGGGTTAACTAGACAATCCACACACCGTAAAGAAAAAGTCTGTTTATATTCCACTGCCTTTTAAGGGCGGCAATGCCTCCAGGAATATAAGCAACAAGCTTGGCGTAGTCCTAAGCAAGACCTCTTTTGCAGCAAAACTGCGTGTCCAGTTTAATCCCATACCGATTTTGCGCCCTGAGCTGGAAGATACATTGTCTGTTCATGCTGCTTCTTACTGTGTATATCATTTCGTTTGTTCCTGTGAAACGAGCTATGTAGGCCGCACGACACGGTGACTATGCGAACGCATCCGGGAGCATCATCCAATGTGGCTAACTCGGAGCTTGTCAAAATCTTGCTCGTCTCCTATCGCTGCGCACCTAATGGAGTCCAACCACTCAATCGATCTCAACGATTCATTCCATCCTATCTATCGCGCACCGACTTTACAATCAAAACATTTCGAAGAGCGCTTACTGGCAGTCGAGCAAGCCATAGCCATCCGTTTACTCTCCAACCCCCCACTACGTATTCAAAAACGTTTCGTAAAAACACTGAATCTTCCATGGCCTGGTGTTCACGTCCGGACCGAACAGATTACGTAATTTGGATATGGCTGCCGCCAACCGCGTGTGACTAATATAAATCAAGACTAAGACTGCGGCCCTTCACGTAAAATACGGAAAACCGTACTTGGCCGCCTAACTACCGAAGCCACAGCAAACATATTTCCGATCTAGCAGAAACAGTATGGTATCCGTGCCCAGGGGAAGTAAGAGATGGTTTTTTGCACGGAATACTCTAGCATCTACGGAAGATCAGCCAGGACTCCTGTCTGCAGAGCGAGATCGAACACGTGCACACATACATTGTAAGCCTCTTCTGTAACTGATCAGCATGTGTGACCTGCCAAGTCACAAATGAGGACAATTTACGAATGCATCATGTTTCTTCACCTTCTTCATGGACGCTTGCCAAGCAAGTCGATCAGACTGCACCAGTCATACAAGTGAAGCGATTAACAGCCACAAGCAGGTTATCAGGCTACTCACGTCTATAACACAAAATCCCATCGAATTGTCTGTGTAATCCGTTCACCTGCATCCAACCGAACACGCGTAGAAGCAATCGAAAAGACCGTAATCATAATGTAAGCAGATTTGATCAACTTGCTAAGTATTAACTTACTACACAGTATACAGTGATCCACACATGTACAACGGCCGATTCTTTTAACATGAAAACCATAATCGAAGACATCACACCAAGCTGGTGAACAGGCTATCTCGATATTTGGTCCGCTGAATTCCTTCTCTAAATCACAACAAGATGGTTAAAAGGTGGAAGGCTTTTTTGGATCTCGCTAACATGTCCACTTCACAACAAACGTTTGGTAGCGTAAACAGAATACTTAAATGGTGTAACCTCAAAGTTACAATGGTATATCAACTGATATGCAATGGGTGTGATCGGAACTGACTTCGTGTGGGCAGTGTCAAGATAATCAAAATTGGGTCAAAGCACCGACCACGTCAACACAGTAACTTATGTAAGGCAGGTAAAACGAACTACCGCCAATTTCAAGGAGTCTATTGGGCACCTGATCAACCGAACCCTATTCAAGGAATGCGAGAACCGATATACTGGTCACTAACTGTAGTGGACCGTGAACTCCGCGCTATGCTCTGTTGATATGCAGTCTAAGCCACTTGAATAAATGATCGGGACGAGTAGCTCTAAGCCAACATCCTATGTGATCCGGACTAACGGGTGGTACTTAACAGCTACCAAACGTGTGTTGACAGTTCGCATGAGACATTTATCGCATTCACCACGCAGTACGTGCATCTGGCACTCAATCTGAGTTGGGCTTCCAGGAGGAAACACTGTTACGCTTCTTTCAAGGCGGTTCTTATTGGAAGGATTCTGTATTCATTTTCGAACACTGAGTTCAACATGTCATTTGTAACCGTCTGTGCACAAGATGAATGTATCACCGAAACACCAAATAACTGTAGAGAGAAGGCAGGGAAAGCATGAATCACATGGTAAAGCACTATGAGTGACTGCGTCGTCAATCACTATACGATGTTTCGTAATGTTTATCCGCTTCATTTATAGATGGGACACAAACGTACCCGATGAACTGACATCACATTAGCGTGCACTTGGCCGTCAGGGATAGGTTGATTCGCCGTGATCAATTCAGTCGCATCCGATCCGTCTGTGGTATCCGAGTAATGCGTGAAGCGGACAGCTGGCAATCGGCCAGTGGGCAGCGGCCAAGAGGCAGATACGATCAAAGGCTGTATGGGGGGGTATGTGGAATCAGCACGTGATGACGCATCACTAGATCCGCCATCGAACGAAACAGCTTTAGACACCTTATGGCGCGGAGACAGCGAAGAGCTTATGGAGAAACCACTGCAACCCAAAAGATGAATAACCGCTTCCGCAGCCAACAGATCCGAGCAAACGCATGCGATCGCGATGCACAAGTGCACAGGTTTGTTAGATCTGTAACTGTCCGCAAAAGGATAAATTGAACGCAGATGAATCGAAGTTGTACGACAACCCAATCTCGTGGAATGGTCGAGTTCGGGCTCCAAACAATGCGGACTAATGGTGAGATGGCGATAGGCCAATTGCTTTAACAGTTTATCCACACAGCCGCCCCAGGATACAGCAGGGCAAAATTGAGAACACAAGTCCTGATGTAGCAGATCAGAGCCCGGCAGGTTGGCTGGGTGTACAGCACGAGGATCCGTAAGACTTGCCCAACTGCCGAAATCGGAGTTCGAAGACTGGACGGATGAGTATCTACGTGGGACTGAAGAAGTGGAATTCACGACAAATCAGAAAACACTCCGACATGATTCAGTAAAAACCAAATGGATAACAGCAACGAGGCCTACGAGTGCAGTTTGAGAATGGTTGACTGTTCAGTGTAGGTGACAGAGTGGCGTACAGACTCGATATAATTTTCTTGTCAAAAGTCCTTTGGACAACAGATAATGTGCAAAATAGCTACAGGATTGTTCATATTTTTCAACATTTAAATCGGTTTCCATCCTAGGGAGTGCATTTTTTGATGAGTATCTAACAACACATGACAACGGATTTCAATGTTGAAAGAGAATAGCAACAGAAGGAAAACGCTGGAATGGATAAGTTGACACAATATTTTTAAGGGCAAATTAGAGTTTAATGCTTCTTTGACCAAAGGATAGGAAACTCTGCTATAATTGTTCCGGAATTCGTCAACAATAACAGTTTTCAGCTCATCTTCGTTTAATAAACCTTACCTGTATGCGTAAACTCTCTTTGTGGAGGACGCTCCATTAGTTCGCGACAAGGGTCATATCCGCATCACGTGTATGTAAATTCAACCCAGGAATAGTGCGATTAAAAAAAGCCACTATATGCATAGATGGGATACATATATAGATCATCATCCACCGAAATAGCTGTACATCAGTAGTTAATGCCGATGAAAAACTGCTAAACAACCTTGAGAACAGCAAGTCTAAGCTAAGGACTGCCCTTCAGCTCATCGGTAATTGTACTTGCTGTTATAAGATGTACCAGATGACATACAGGTGCAAACTGGAACCGGAAACGTCTGCTTTGGGGATGCGTGTTATCACCGCCACTAAGCTGTTCTGAGAAACGCTAAAGTCAAACTGATCCAATGTGGACCACCACGATGGTTGCAGAGTGTGCAGCTAAAATCAACACAAACGGTCAACACGATTCTACGTTCAACATCGAACATAAAACATCAATGTTTGACGCTAATGTTTAACTGTTGAAAAACCACGAAAAATGAAACAAGTGCTGTGTAAACAAGCGTAGCATGTGAGATTACGGAAGATAGCGCAAAACGAAACATTGCAACAATGCATACAGTTTGTCTGAACCAAATTAAGGATCTCGTTACTAGCTCGGAAAAATGTAATAAGTGGACATTAGAAAGGAGGTTAAGTATCTCTAGAAGGTAGCTGGTAGCATGGAGGGCTAAGGATCTAACAATCATCAACAGCACATGTGGGTGATGATTAGGTCATGGAAGGGTGATTAATCACTGAACAGTTAACCAGACAGAACACAGCTCCACTATAATGACGTCGTGTGACCCTTTGTGGCCTTATGTGGGGAGTAGAGAGCAAACTGTTGTAATGAATAATGCAGCTGAACATCAATATGTATGCACGTTTCCTTGAACAAAGCTTGTCAGAACAGACAATTCGTTCCTATCTGCTGTCAGTCAGATGTTTTGTGAGCGTACCAGTCGAATTACACACTGAACTTCACTACACCCTAATTCTAGTCACCTTAATTTTTTTCAATTTCTGACCTTTACTGCCTGCAGCGGAATTCTTGACATTCTGGAAACCAGTGCACGGTACAGTAGAGGAAACTGGAAGAAGCATGTTGAAGTGAGAAATCATGAGAGTTTGTCTCTCCGACGGAAGATATGCCATAGCCTGATAGCGCCAGTCGTGAGACAAAAGATTATCCATCCAGTGTAAGTGAGTCTCTTTGACACCTCTCGGAGGTGCGGCAAACATGAGCACATGACTGAGATTCTCAGAACAAGTACGGTAGTCACTACCAGATACGGTTGATTTGGAGACGGAGGCCACACAGACGGTGTCAGGAGAATCATGCAAACTCGATTTAACACTTGAATCTGACGGGCTACTTCGGAGTTGACCACTTGCCGGAGCAGATTCACGTAACTGGTTAATGTACGTTTGAACCGTTTGGATGAAGAGATCCGTGCGCTCCATCAGTAGATCTAAAAAATCCTCCCGTGCACGAACACGAAGTTCGTTTTGGAAATGTTTATAAACCTGTGCAAAAAAAGAAGGGAGGTGACAAATCAGTACATGCTACTAGTGTGGGGTAATGACGGTATCGCCAACAACTATATACATCAGTGGTTTGACTGTGAAAATAGGACGACAAGAACAAATAAGAGCACGAGTTGGCGGATAAGTGAGAGAGGGCATGAATATTTATTCGTAGAAACTCGAGAAACTTCAACAATCAACTGAGAAGCAAGTGAGAACAGAGGCACTACAAGATCGGCCTCCTTGCATATTTTACTGAAGCACTCCACTGACTGTCATGTAAAACCGTTTTACATGCACATAGTACTCACTCGGCGTCTGGATGTGCTCAGTCTGGAACATCTCAGTAGTGCGTTTCGGAACAGTGACATCCGGCAACGGTTTCAAGCGCAAACTCGAAGCAAACTTTCAGGAAACCAAACTGAGATAGCACAAGCTTAGCCATCAGAACCAACTTGGTAGACTGCATTCGGCAGAGCGCTACCGCCCTAGGTCTCTGTTTTTAAATGCACACTTAAGCATGTTTGCTATAGGCTCGATCGGTTGCAGTTGAGCTAGATTTCTGCGAATCCGTTATTCACTCACTCACCTTTGACACTGTTTCTCACCCTCAATTTCACAACTGCTAATTTGAATAATCAATTTCACCACAAGTAGTTTGCCCCAAGCTAGTCATCAATTCCAAACCAAATTCGACACAGAATCAAATGAACATCAGTACCTTCGGTTTTCTCTAATCTGTAACCTTCTCGTGAATCTTATACATTAAAATATGTACGTAACACAATATCAGTCTAAAAATAAGTTACCCTGGTTACAACAAAAACAACCGTGTCGCACAAAGCAGATAGCTGAAGTCCAATGACCCATCTGTGTATTATATTCGCCGTACTTTTCACGAGGAATCGAGTTAGCAGATGGCTATATGGGAGGCCAACACATATCTGACGAATGGCAACAACCGTGAAATGGGTTGTGTGCTTCTTGGCACCAAAACAGCACTCCTTTATCCCCACTGTTCAGTAATAGGGTATCCATTAATTGAAGGTGAGGACCCGATCACTATCCACGCCGCTATCAAGGTCGTTATGGGGACACTTTGTCCAGCTCTCACTATGATGAGAGTTCCCAATATTGATAGGGTATCGGAATTAATCCTGGAGATAAATAGGGTACCTTGTGGCCCCAAGTCCGTACCGAGATCACAAGCATACTGTAAGCTAACTGCACTGTCGTCGTCTAGACTTGTTACGTTTTCAGGGACGCTATCGGGCGAATAACTAAGCACTCAGAGTAAACAAAACTAGACAGTGTTGCTATGGCCGTCTCAATAAACATCCCTCATGTGGCCAACATTCCTCATTCAGTCATACATGTGACCTACATGCATTTATCCAACGCAAAATAATCCCGCCGACAGGGATAAACTAGAACTGGTTACCAGCCAAAACGCGAGGGATGGAGCGACAAGTCGCAATTCCCCTTCAGGAAGTTGGAGGATTGAATTGACCCCAGACGACTGGGTTCGCTAGCTCAATCACGTAGGATGAGAGTTCAGTCAAGGGTTGTATGAACCAATTCGATCACCGGCTCTTGATGGCAAGAGGTATGCGTTGTGTCGTTCCCGTTAGTGTTGGAATTCTTGCATTGGCAGACCTAATACTCTGGACCGGTTTTTCCTGTGAACCACCATACTACTGAACTGTCTCTGTCATGCAGAGTGGACTGGGCCTCCTCCGAATGGATCATGAATCGATGCACAGACCACCGGTCTCCGCAGAATCGCGAACTTGGTACTTCGTCCTCCTGCAGCATGCGGCTCATGGTCAAAGGCTCGGGATACGAACGTTAACACAAACTTAATTCTTCTCTCATAACCGGATGGTATCCAACTCACAATCAAATCAAACCAGGTACAGTAAAACATCTCACGTATTTTAAATGAGCCACTTCGTTGAAGGCTACTTTCAATCGATGCATGCAAGCAGTTCCCTGCCTCAGACGTCTTGGAAAACAAGAGGTATCGGGGAGGCGGATCATTCGTTTAACCTATTTATTAGCATGACGCGTTGATATGCAATCGACCCCTAATATTCTCAGTGTTCACAGGGTCAAGAATAATCGAAATCCGCGTCCTCATGACATGTGTCTAGAGAGTGCCAATGCAACCGGCATTTAACTGACGCCGCGAGTCATCTGCACTCTTGCTAGGTGCTGTGCATACACATGTAAGCCACCGGTGGGACAAAGGCTCGTAACATCAATCTTCCTATAGGTAAATAGACAGAGCATTTAACGCGGTAAACAGCTCTAACAGAAATAATTTTCCCCAGGCAGTTGCTACTACGAATCCTGCTACAAAGCAACGCGAATGATGGAAACCAGAACCCAAAATCTTTCCGCAAAATATTAGTTCAACTGAATAATCAGACCGCAACCGGTCTACTGTCCCTTTTTTCTCCAGACATATTACCTTTGAACTGGTGGCCTACAATGTGTGAACATTAATGTATGGTGGACAACGGGTAAGATCAACCGATGCCCCAGAAACCCTTGTCAATGCTGTATGCAGCCTCTTGCGGACATGCAGTTCGGATTCGAGACCTATAATCTGACTACTATCTTCAAATTCTGATGCAGTTTCATTTGCACCTCTTCGGAAACCCTGAAAAACTGGTATCCAGTAAGACGGGTGTCAGTATTCTATGGGTATCAGGGTCGAAGCCTATGCAGTACTGTGCAGTGAAACGGATTTAGGTCAAGTAAACAAACGATACAAACACCAACAGGCTCCGTTGGTTGCCAAAACGCACGTTCCGACAGACAATCGAAAATCAGTACTCCTAGTGATACCATGACCTGCTTGGTTGAGCACCTAAGGCTGATATCGAGGTTTTAGTCGAAAACGTAAATGCTCAAAACTATCGTTTGCCTTCGAACGAGGCTCAGATGGGATGCCAGTTTGGTATCAACAGCTTCCTCTCTTACAGTGAGAATAGAATCTTCAGTCCGTGCTAAGACCATCCTCTGTTCCTCGTTGGGATGGACATTTAGCCACTTGAAGCGTCAAGCCACCGCTTGCTATTCCGCAATCCTGTTTCTTCACTACAGATCCAGACTCAAATTGGCTGTGCAGTAATTAGCTACAGATGGCTAAAAGATGCACAAGACCGTCACTCGTGATAACTGATCTGTCTCGATTGTGTCAGGTTGTCTACGTGGCTCAGTGGTGCAACACGGAACAAACTCAAACGGTTAGACATAAACACACTGTCCAGTTAGGCTGTACTAGCCAACCAACAAATCAGGCCGGTCAAGAAAGCTTCTACTCCTTCGGTGGCTTGGATAAATAACGAACGACCGTATAGGACGACATTCATCCGGGTGGCTATAATAGTTGTGGATTGCTTCAATGTGTTGTGAACCACTGAGATTCTGCACGGTTCCTCGAAATCACTGGCTCATGCCAGTCAACACCAGCCAACAGGAAGTGCTCTAGAGCGAGCCTATTACTGAATCGAGAAGTACAAAAGGCTTGCAGAGAGATCTCAACACCCGGTGGCCAGACCACGAGATGGAAGTGAAGTTAGCCGTTTCATTCGCAAATTCATTCAGACCGTCCATTTTATCCAGGCCACCGGTAACAAACACCCCGATGTTGGTGAAACGGTTTGCAGAACGGGCGATTCATTGATAGATAGTGGTAGATAGCGTGGATCGTTGGGTGGTGCACTTTTAACCACCGTTCAGTTGATTATCTACGCCGAGTATTGTGCTTTGGGACACAACTGTGTTCATTGATCAATGTCCGCACGTCCTAAAAAGACCGTCAGGCCTCATAGGGCACCGACGAGGACGTCGGTGGGCAAACTTCTATATTGATCTTTGGGTTTCAGATTTCGAGAAAGTTCCTCGTCCAGCAGGGATCGATATTTGCTTCTATCCTCGAAAATGACACGCACCACATGTGTACTAACCACCGAGATACTGAACTGATTTTAGGTGCATCTGAACCACCGTTCGTTTTGTCATATAACAGTGTCCCTAGAAGCAATCTGGATTTGGCACAGGAGGTGCACACACTTAGGGGAGCTTCAGGCTCTACCAGCAACAGAGACATCATCACGTATAACAGAGACCAACAGTAATTAAGCTCTGACGCATCGAGGTAGCCTTCGATTCTGACGACAAAGCTGCTTTCTGACGTTGCCTGTTGAAATGTGGGGAGCCTAATATGTATATCTAATCCAAACTTTTATACAGTCTGTTCTCAAGTAGAGCTGGAGCATAAGATAAACCTCCATGTTTCTGGCGGAACACCAGAAGGTTGTCTGACCTCCTTCTTCCTTTTCACGTCTACAGTCAACGATGTTCTGCACAACGGTTTCAGTGCTCTTACTAATGTTTTCGTACGACGCTACTCAGTAAAAGAAATCATGCAATTCGACCACGTTGACGGTACATCAGCCCGCTTACATATAATGCACAAACAGCCCAGAAATGTTAAATCGTTTGACGAATGAAATATCGCGATATTGTATGTGCCCTGCACCACCTATCTGTAGATAGTTAACACGACAAAGACTAGACAAATCAGGAAATGTTCCGTTTAGACGCAGTGCTCCCTTAGAACACCACTCACTCACAGAGAGGTGTCAATGTGGGTTCGGATATAATTTTCTGTTTACCTCGATAATCGCAAAAGAGCTGGTGTTGCATATTTCCCTACTCGTTGCTAAAGTCAAGTCGGTGGTAGGTGCCAGCCTGAGGAACCTGTGAAGCCGGGTTAAAATTCGTCTTCGTCAAATGACGGAGTGCATGACAAGATTGCGTGGAGACTATACTTGACAGCAAATTCATCATACCTCTAAGCTAAACATGTTAGGAGGTGCCCCTTCCAAACGATGCAGGCAAAGCGAGTCGCTTAACGTCATGAGATCCACGGTCAGGATAAAATAAACTCCGAAAGTGTGATGACCTACAGTAAGAATCGAATGTCACCTGACTGGAGTGAAGCTGTAATATTTCGGTCCACATCCTCTCTTTATTTCCTGGTTAGAACCCGCTTTTTTCTACATGTATATATAACAGTTGAGCACCAGCGAGAACTCCTGATAGCTGCTGCTGCTCACAATGATGATGGCAATAATCATATTTCCTGGAGCGAACTCAATGTCGGGTGAATAGTTCTGCATCATTCCAATCAACCAATCAGGTCACATCTGTGAGATCGAACGCCGGTACTTTTCAACACCATGTTGACTGTACTTATCTGTTTGTTCGCTGACACCCCACAATCTGATCCGCACGAACGTCACGATTGTCAAATATGGTCGTTTTGCCCGATTTGCTCTGTCTTGATTGTCTTTCACAACCCCGTAATACATATACACACGGAGAGAAAGATCCTTTGTAGTCTAGTTTTGATTCGTTCCTAGTAAATGTTTTGATATTCACATGTTCGTCTTGGATAGAGATGATCCATTAAGAAAACGAACTGTTCGCCGTGTTGCCAGTCCCAGGCATGATCAGTGAACATAATCAAAGCGCGATATGTTACGCGTTATGAAAGCGCACGAACGTGGCTGAATCACTTCAACCGGGGAAACGAAACCACCTCGTGCAGAAGGGTTATCTGTTCCCAGAAAACGTTGCTGCACTTCATCATTGCTCACATGTTACCGCCACCAAATGGGTAAGGATGCACAGACAATTGTACACAGACAACATATGAATACCATCAACGCAAAGCAGCTAGGTTTCGTGATCAAGAAACATCCCGCACTAAGTCTGTGAAGTGCAACTAAAGACGCAGAGTGCTGAGAGCCGCCAGGAAATAGTCGTGTTGATCACACCTCACTTTCATTTTCTGCTTGAATATCTCTTCATAGATAGATACACAAACTATCAGGCGAGATTTTCAACCTTTTACCTAGTGTTTTGAGCATCTCCGAGATTCAATAAAGCACACACTTTCTACAGCGCTCGTGAAATTTGAAGTCAGTCGTGAAAAACCGGAAGAGTCTGAACGCTTGCCTAACTGCCGGCAGTTGTTACCGGCGGAAATGCCGTCCAATAAAATCAACGACGAATCACCAGCGTACTAGTCTGCGTATTTGTTCGTTCAGATCATCAGTCCTGCATAGAGCCATGTAATTTACAACCAATAGGTCAGACATGAAGAATGTACAAAGTCCGAATGTTAGACTAGTGTTGAGAGCTGTGTTGTTTGTTCAAAGCAACTATCTGAGTGTGGTATAGCATTAATGAACCCATCGACCATAGCGTTTACACTTCCAATTACGTTTCGAGCATAATGGAGTAACTAATTCTCCGTAGAAGAAACCCTTAATACTGTTGTCGCTTCTGCAGTTGATAGGGGCGTGTGTTGGGATCAGAAACCAGATCTGGTTATTGATAACAGGAATCAAAGCTATCAACGTAACTCACGCGGCTGCGTTGAGATGTGGCCACTCAGATTTGGGCGACGACAGTGGCTGATGAGTGAGTGGAGTCAGAAAACAGCGGAGAGTGAAAGTGCATCCGATCTAACCCATAGACAGTTATCCTGGAGACTAGCAAACAAAACACAGCAGACATCTGAAATAATCGTTTCCTGTTGCAAATTTGAACAGAGCAGATATGTCACGATTTATGCTCCAGCGATTTTCGCCACATCTCCAATGATGCTTACCGCAGACGAGTTAAATGTACAAAATTCCCAACCACAAAACAATCACAGAAGGTCATAGTTTAAAGCCGGGCCAGTTGCCACCAAAGCAGCATCAACGTCACAAACAGTTCTTTTTGAATGCATAAAACAAGGTGGCAGTATCTGATTGCAATGGCATCGGCATACCGCAACAAACGTTTGTTTTGAGTTGCGGACAGAACATGAAATGAGTTTGATAAATCAATCATATGCTTGGTGATCGATGGCCCCGACTTCTTCCAGGTGATTACTATCAAGTTGTCTGATAGCGTGGCCGTTTGGTGAACCTATTTCGGCAAGCGTCCAGCAGCCTTGGCTTCAAGCTGGCGCTGAGTTCTAAAAATATAGGGTGCTTCGCATCCACGTTTGTGTTCAAAGATTACGGTTGATTCGGAGAACTGAAGCATCGGTTGATCATAATCAAAGGACTGGAGATTCGGAGCATTCTGCATACGATCACTGGCTTCGCGGCAAAGAACGTGATGATAACAGCTGACCTTAAGTGTTACTCAACTACTCGACACGTTTTTTTCCTTTGAAGGGCAGTTGTGAAACTACTCTTTTTGGGAACTGTGAGCTGAGAATTATTTTGCAGACTGTTCGTGCTAACTCCTCTTCATAAAACCCTTCGGATTGCCGTTGTTTAACAGTCTGTTCCATGTGACGAAGTTCTTCACTCAAGGTTTCACTAGTACACAGCCGTCTTGTCCACTCAAACAGCGTGCACATCAATCTTGATTTATATGCTACTGTAGTCACTGGCTTTCAATAGACATGACGTCAGTGCGATAACAACCAGTTCATTGTACACTTCTAAGGTGACTGAATTAAGTAGCACTGCGTCTACATAACGCATTGGTGACTGTAAGAACTAGCACCTTCCACTCGTTTGAATGACGAAAGAGATGGGGTATTTGGAACGTAGCCCACCTGACATCAACCACTAACGTGAGGGTCGTTGGAAAAGAGAGCGTGGTACTTAGTCGGCTGTACGCCCTGATAGCTGCTGTAGATACAGCGACCTAAATAACACACTACAACGGTTGACTCTCATGGAACATACAACCGGTAGGATCGAAGCAGTAAACGGACATTGACTTACCAACGCGATCTGTTCGTCTGTTGAGTCCGGAAGCTGAACCATACGAAGGATATGCTGTACATCAGAAATCGGTTGCCCCGGTAGTATGTGAGTTGTTCCGTCTAAACAAGATTCCTTGGGTGTCGTCGGATCAGCAGAGTCCAGCAGGAATCGTGCAAACAATGCTGTCTCAAAACGAGCCTGTTCAAAGTGCCGGTGTTCTGATAGCACTAGTTCGTTTATGTAGAGCTGTAATGGTGAGTCTTGCAATTGTTCCTGTTGTGGTCGAATGAGAAAATCAAACGGAATCCGGTTATCTTCGCGTCTGGTTTGTCTCCGCGAACGAGGCTCGCACGTGTCGGCCGGCTGATCAGAGGCACTATCTGGGCATGCCTCACGAAAGTAGAGAGAAAACTGTTCCTGTTTTCGAATGTACTGAGCCACTTCGTCCAATGGCCTGCGGACCGCAAGGTAAGTTGATAGTTAAAATGGAGTGCCAAATAAACGAGATAGGTAAAAAAATCATCCAGGCCCTTCTAGAACACCCGTTTTAAGTTAATTAACCAAACACTGATATCAAAATATGTAGGAATGTGACGTACGTTGCAGAGAAAGCAACAGAGGAGCGCCCTGGGAATAGACAGTCAAGAGAATTATACTGATCACGAAAAATAAACACACATCACGACCAGTATACTCCAAAAACAACCTAAAGCATAATTCAAATCATAAACGAAATAAACGAAAGATCAATGTTGAAGTTGACATAATAAAGCTACACTGTG
Organism: Paragonimus westermani; assembly: GCA_008508345.1. Taxonomy (NCBI): domain Eukaryota; kingdom Metazoa; phylum Platyhelminthes; class Trematoda; order Plagiorchiida; family Troglotrematidae; genus Paragonimus; species Paragonimus westermani. Next base: position 44,397 of record QNGE01003970.1, read on the forward strand.
AGAGAATGACCGGTTTGGAATCCGAGTGACAGAGGAACAGATGTCAGAAGGGATCAGCCCAAAGTTTACAGCGCATTTTCCGGAATGCGACCGCCATCCATATCACCAACAAAGTGCCATCGACATCGCCTGTTGGTCGGCGGATAGAGTTTGTAAAAACAGACTCAACGGTGAGCACTCCAAGGGTAGAAACACCGTCAAACTATGCAATACACAAACTAGTTCGTACTATTTGCGAACAGGCCATCAAAGGAGTTCCAGAACCACCCCCACGATCATGTCTCTCTTCATGATAAGAAGAGTGTGCAGTGATGACATTCGTCAGATGTGTCATCGACTACTCCACACGTGTTGTGTGTGTTTATGTTTATCGATCAATCGACAGTTATTTAAACTGATGAGCTTATCGACCATCGAAAAGAAACCCTCACAAGTCCCTTGGTCACAAAGTGCGTAATGTCTTACTTTGGACTGGCTACCCAGTGCCTGTTTTATGCTGTTGCGGTAACAAACCGCTTCACTAGTCTATCATTCTGTTAAGCGGTAAACAAACAATTTGGTCAGCATGAATTACCTGGGTTACAGCGAACTTTCTCGGTACACTTCTCCCATTTTGGAATCAACCAACAGAAAAGTCTGCTGTCAAGCAACGGTTAGAGCGAAAAACCACTTTTGCAAGGTACATTTACCTACTCGCTGTACCTGGTAATAACAAGAATACAGATGAGAGTTTAACAACTGAATTAGTCCGTCATCACCTCAATCCAGAAGGACAACGGCATTGACAACTTACGATTACACACACAACAAGATCTACCATTTGCACTGGAATCACTGGACGGCATACGAGTAGGAAGGTATGTGGTTACAGTATGGTATAAAGTCCGTACAATGTGTCAAAGTGTAGGCGGGTCTGTTAACGACTTTCACTCAAGAGTTCCCTCGACTCTTCCAGACAGTGCATACGTACAGACACCATATCATCATATCGAGCAAACAATTCTTGCCAATGACATGCCGTCCGTGATCTAATTAGTCCTCCAGAAATCTTGGTAAGTATGACCAACACGTAAAGAGTATCATAAAGTACTTGTACTCTACGAGATGACCACGTAACCGAATAAAACCAATACAAATTTCAGTTCGATCAAAAGTGTTGTACAGACACTCTTCGTTTGTCACGTATTCCAATTACATTGCTATTCATTTCGACCGCTGACATTATTGATACTGTTTGATCGCATTTCTCCGCCACCTTGTCTATTCGAATGTCCAAGATCATGACAAGTATCTCCGCCAGCTAGCCAGTTGGTTGTGCTTTGCTTTTCATCGCGCTTTGTTTACAGCTCATCTTCTCAGTCTACTTCCAATAAACGTTGTTGCTCACTACTCGGTTTTCAGGTTTGGTCATTGTGGAGAATATGTACGGTTCTATACACAGAAACGTGCCTGTTTTCCTTTTAGCACTTGTGATTCTATTCACCACAACTGTTTAGTGAACCGAAAACTAATTAAGCCCGGTGACCAGTTTTTCTTCTCGGGAATTTAATCGGCGTTAATTTTATTCAGTAGTTGTTCATATAGACATTTAGTTGTTTCGCTTTATTTCGCAATGGACTCAGAACATAATCTGACGATTGAAGCAGTCATCATTATTGTTTCACAGTTAGACATGGAACCCACCTTATGGTTCGTGTACTTAGATGCGGAGTTCTGCAATCAGCGCGTCACAGAAGACCAGATAAAATTTGACCCAACTTCTTAAAGAGGTCACAATGAAATTGCGTGACCTCCTCTTGAAATTACGCAGGATACACTTAAGGAAGCTGTTACCAACGGATCACACCGTCTGGTAGGTCACAGCTGCAGCAAGAGTTGCTAAGTCGCTTACCAATGAATGAGACAGTCCGTAAAAAAACTGTGGATGTAGCGCCTCCCGATTAACAGAGACTACTATTAGAGCTGCCAAGTGTCTGTTCTTATTGAATGCAGCCCAACTACCAGACGAGATACAGGACCGTTTTGTGCCGGTTCCCCATTCTCACTCTGTGATAACAAGCCGCACAGCAGAGGTTCCTAATAGTGCCGACTTTTCAGTTTCACAGGAATTATCCCGTCCGCCACCGTCAGATGACTGGCTCACTGTTTGGGTGGAGATTACAGCATTTCGACGGGATTTCGCCCGCCTCAGAATACGTTCCTCTTCGCATCGACGCCGGAGTAAAGCTCCTCGTAAACGCCCTCAGACCTTCACTGAACTGTGCTGGTATCACAACTTTGGCAACCGGGCGAAGCGTTGTGTCGCCCCTTGCAAATAAACCAGCCAACGAAACGCCCAAGCTGGCTCGCAGTGAGGACAAACGTGGCCAGCATCCTCCCCAGCAGCCGCCTTTCTCATGTAAGGGGTTTAGGTACAAGGACAACGCTCCTGGTCGGTACTGTGGCGGAATTCAGTGTGGCTTCTCCACGATCTGGTGATGCGAACCCCTCTTCTTTAAACATGCTCAGTGCCGCTAGCAGCACACCTATCCCCACCTACGGCCAACGCTCACTCATGTTTAACCCGGGCCTCTGGCGAACTTTTCGCTGGTTTTCAAAGCTACAGCCGTACTCTTCACTAGCTTGCGGACAGATTTCCTTTAGCATTTCGACATCATGGTCGATATACGAAGACGAAAACTTAATGATTCCTGTATAAAACTCAGCATCAACAGCACCCTGACATGCACCGAGACCATCAGCCCTCTTATTCTTCAAACTGAAACGTCTCTACCTTATGTATCTCCATTTTCAGAGTTTTCACAGCCCGTTCGATTGACGAACGAGCCACTTCCAGCCACTTCTACTTGTATGCATCGTATCAGGACTGAAGGTCTACCGATGTCGTGTCGGCCGATACGGCTGGCTCCGGAACAATTCGAAGTAGCAAGGCGGAGTTCGAATACATGCTCAAACTAGGAATAATCTGCCCTTTTAAAAGTCCACGGGACTCCTTATTTCACATGATCCAAAAGAAGTTAGGTAACTAGCGCCCTTGTGACGAATATCGTGGCCTCAACAAGGTCACAATCCCCGATAGGTGTCCTGACCCTCACATACAAGACCTGATAGCTCGTTTTTATGACGAAATTGCATTCAGTAAGATAAATTTGGTTCGTACCTATCACCAGATCCCAGTAGAGGGAACAGATATCCTTAAAACGGCCGTTTTCAAGCCTTTTAGCTTATTCAATATTTTTCGAATGTCATTTGGCCTTAGCAACACCACACAAACCTCCTAGAGTTTCATTCATGAAGTATGCGGAGTCCTGGATTTACACGACATATTAGGAACTAGTTCTTCTGAAGAACACCTGCAATATCTTCGTTTTTTGTTTACCAGGTCAGCCCAACATCAGATAACTATCAACTCAGATAAGTGCGAACTCGGAAAAGGCAGTATCGAATTTTTGAGCTACATTACTTCTGCTTCTGGTATTCAAGGTTTTCCAGCTAAGTTAGGTGCTGTCAATGATGTCTCCGCGCTAACACCTTTCAAGCAGCTTGAACGTCTCGCCTGCCTAGTTAATTACTACTGCCCATTGTGCGCAGCAACTGCAACCCATCGTGGACTTACTGTGAGGCGGTGCACGTAAATCCAATTTAACAAACGCAGTGCACACTGTCTTTGCAGAGCTAAAAAAGCCACTTCAATGTCGCTCTTCTAGCCCACGCAGACCCCAAGCCCTACTTTCTCGTCTTACTGATGCCTCAAATATAGCCGTCGGTGTCAACGACTACTGGCGAACCCTAAGCTTCTTCTCTAAACGCCTGTCACCTGCCGAATCCGGATATAGCACGCCATGCACTGGAAGGTCGTTTTCTCACCGTGTATGCACTCGGTTCCTCATCAGAAAGGTACTCCCCCCAAGAGAGATCAGCTACCTCGATTATGTTTCGCAGTCCACCTGCGATATACGTCACGTTTCAAGTGCCCTCAGCTCTGTCACTGACGCTATTTCAAGCGTCCATGCCACCTTCTTCAAGTCTACTTCCGTTGACCTGAGTGATCTAGCTGCAGCTCAGGCGCGACAGTCCTATTCTCAAACTTCGTTACAGTGTTACTCTTTGAAGCTGCGCCTCAACGACCTTACTGAGGCCTCTTTAAGGCGTCTCGACAAATTCAAAAGCATTTCACGATCAATTGCAATGTTCGTCACAAGACCGTCTCCATCCACCGTCTCAAAGTGGCTTACGTAGACGACGGTATTGCCCGAGTTTCTCCGCAGCCATCCTTGACAGCTCCCTTCTCTACACCTTCCCCTTCGCCAGACACTTCCACACCACCTGCACCGCGATACACGCGATCAGGACGTCGCGTTCATTTCTAGACGCTGTTTACTATACGTATTTTTCCCTAGTAACATTCTCATTTTAGAAACAAAAAACGTAGAACAGAAACATTTTGCACAGTGGTACGAGTTGTTCAACTGATAATGAATGGTTAAACGGCACTTATTTCTTCTCTATGTTGCAGGTTGCATGCAGGTCACGGTGAAGGGAGAGCACACGTCTGTCTGCCGTTACAGCAGCGGGGAAAGCCTACCTCCCATCTTCTCTTTGAGTTTTGGTGAGTTGAGCAGCGCGGTCCGACTGCACGACCTTAGGAACGCATGAACGATTCTAGATATTGCATGCGGACTGACTCCACTTCACCGTTACCAATATTCTTCAACGCAACATACATAGCTGTTCTGGAATGTACCTGCTTCCCTATCCACTCCACGGTAACTTCCATGTCTTAAACTCTCAATTTCCTTTTGTTTTCGTTGAAGGCTGTCAAGTTTGAAGCCTTCTACGGGGGAACTCCTGTAGGCATTCCTGGGTTGCTACGTATTCCAACTACATTGCTATTCATTTCGACCGCTGACATTGTTGATACTGTTTGATCGCATTTCTCCGCCACCTTGTTTATTCGAATGTCCAAGATCATGACAAGTATCTCCGCCAGCTAGCCAGTTGATTGTGCTTTGCTTTTCATCGCGCTTTGTTTACAGCTCATCTTCTCAGTCTACTTCCAATAAACGTTGTTGCTCACTACTCGGTTTTCAGGTTTAGTTATTGTGGAGAATATGTACGGTTCTTGTCGGGGAAGTCGCCAGTTCCCCGAAAATACTGTGTGGCAAAGACCAACAAAGTACACTGGCGAGTGACTTTCACAGTTGGCACGGTCATGCGCCACTTCGTCCTTCAATCCTTGTGCCAACTCTCTGGCTCCCCATCTATGCGCCCTAACGTTCACGTGCCTACATACCGCTTACGTGCATCACTGTACTATTCGGCTCATCATTTGGTCCGCCTTTGAGTTGGTCTTCCTATTGGTCACAAACCCTTTAAATATGATCTGGTTTTTGACCGTGTTATCTTCGGATTGAGTGGCATGAAGGAACTCTGTCGGGAGGCCAGTCTTCTCTCTGTGTTCATGAGTTAGCCTCGGGTGGTTGGGTTGGCCGGGAAGTCTCGAACTAGTCGTGTATATTCCGTAGTCCGTTGTTCGTTACCGTTGACTGTCGGTGCGTTATACGTCTTTTCACTGACCTTTACTCCGTTATCTGTTTACGTGCTCTTAGGACAAGCGAACCAGTTACAACAGTTCTATGCACAGAAACGTTCCAGTCCTCCACAGTGTCCATCGTTGAATGACACTATGCTCGAAACATGTACAGTCTGCGTACTCGTGCGCAAAATGATAGGCGGAATGATTTCCAGTAATCAACTACCGCAAGGCGCCCGTAGTATTCCTCACGCTGATCGACCAAACAAACGGCCACAGTCGGTGTGTACCGGCTAACCAGTTCAACACCGATATTAAAAGGATCATGGCCTTGACAATCGGTTCGTTGCACCTTTATGTACTTGCAAACGGCTCTCACTGTCGACTGGATTGGAGTGTCATTGAAGGGGTTTAATATAGTGCAGTCAGTTTATAAATCATTCAACATCGTCATCGAGATACTCAAGTCAATAACGAGACGAGACACATTCCGAGATACTGACGGTTTATTTGATCTCTTCTATAGCGAACGTAGTGTTAGGTTGCATAAAATATGCGAGCAACTCATTTTCTTTTAAGCATTCAACTGCAAGACGAAAAGTGAATGTACTTTGGACACGCTCAGGTGTCAATGCATTAGTGTAACCAGGAATGGCCCCCTATAAACAGGTAGTGAAAATCTATTTTTGGTTGCTTCGAATAAAGCATTGCTCGTTCACTGAGATGTGAGTTTATGATTGTTATACCACAGTTTCGTCGTTTCATCGCCTGTATTCACCATCGTTCGGCATGATCGACAAAGGTAGCACAATCGTCTCCAGTGGCGCAGCACACGGTAACAAGACCAGTATTCCCCATTCCTGTTGGCTCAGCACATTATGAGTATCTCCGTTTATTTTCTCGTAGTGCGCCTGTAGACGGTTTTGAACCCTTGCTTCCGCCATGCTTCAGACGTTCGTAATCGGAATCAACATTGTTGAATAGGGCGCCAGTCTTAACATCTGTCCTCCATTATGTGACTCCTCAGTGAACATACTTTCGAGATCAGCGTGACACGGTGTGTGTATTGATCCTACTCTGATCCAGCAGAGTTCGCGGACATCGCTTACAATCATTGCTGTTGTATGCCACCCACTTCGTCTTACAGCTTACTATCGAGCTTGACGTCACTGCTTCTATCACATGAACAATGATGCAATCCATACGAAGCTAACTGTAGGCGGTATTCCCTTGGACACTGTTCAGAACGACAAAGTAGCGAACAAGACTTGTTTTCTGTGTTTGATCATCAGAACAGCGACCGCGCACCAGTTATCCCCCCCTTGCACTTTCTGTAAATGGAGATTCAGCCTTAGTTAAAGAGCTGACAGCCCTGCTCCACAAACTTTCGACCGAATGACGGGTTACTCTAACACCATCTCCAGTTCCAAGGAGCTCACGCACTTCGTGTGAAAATCGTAGAGAAATAAGCCTGATTCTTATTCCGTCAAAGCTACTCGCAGCCATTGTACTTCGTAGGCTAAGCAAAACGCGCGAGAAGCACGTGTTTAGAACAAGCTGGGTTTCGCTCCGGTCGTGGCTGCACCAATCATGTTTTCACACTTCGCTAAACACTTGAATTCTCTCATTCATATAGGTCAACAGTCGTTTTCTTGGACTTCGAATGGGCCTTCGATTCGGTTAAATGGGCTCAACTCTGGGAATGTCTATTGAGGAAAGATGTGTCTGAAAGCAATTTACTGTCAAGCCTCGAGTGGAGTTAGGGCTTATGTCAACGTACCGCCGACCATTAGCATACAAAGTGGTGTGACAAGGTTGTACAGCCTCCTCCTTCCTGTTCCACTTTGTAAGGGACGAGATCATAGAGTGTACCTTGATAGACCGTGAATAGGATGGTGTGGATTGCTCCCAAACATTGGAATTCACGACAATGGATATTCAGACATCGCCCCAATCTGTGAGGGCTCAAAGGGAGCACAGAATGTCCCAAACAGATAAGAGGCTTCAGTTCGTCAGTCTGATATAGCCTATGCACCTATTAAGTACAAGTTGCTGCTGTAAGATTGACGGCACTCCGCAGTTGCTCTCATTCTTAGTGGTAGCAGTTGAAAGTAGTCTAGAAATTCATGCAAATTGGAAGTTGTACCATGGCCGATGGAATGCTTGACGAGATTACAAACCACACAGCAAAAGCTCGGATGGCGTTTGCCAAATTACGTCAACTGTAGCGTTGGAATGACTTGTCTTTGTGTGAAAAACTGTGTGCAATGCCATCGTTAGAGCAGTCCTATTGTGCGGCTCCGAAACCTGGTCTATTCGCGGGGAGGATGGTCAGTGGCCGTTTTCGACCACCAGTGTCTCTGAAGCATTAGCAGTATGTAGCAACAACACCGTATCAGCAGTAACGAGGTTGGTTGGCGTGACTTCGGAACGGATAAGGCCTGTCGATCTTTGAGCATACTGATATCTTCTCACAGGTTTTGTTGGCTAGGCCACACTGTAAGAATGTGAACTCGCCGCCTGCCACATCGTGTCTTGTCTACTAGTGATAGGTTAGGCTAGAAGCGGCAGCCTGTGGTAAACGCATCACTTTGGTTCGGGGTATGAAGGCACTCGCTGTGAAGTGTTACAGTAGGGCGCTGCCGGCTGTCTGGGGTCCTAATTACAGTGAACACGTTTGAGTGAAGACGCTGTCTGAAGAATATAAGTCAGTGACACTCGTTTTACTACTCCCTGTGTTCATCACTATAACTTTATTTATCCCTACACACTTTTTCTCTCCCATACCCTACGCATTACTTTGTCTCCTACATTGTGGCACGTTCGCCACTTCTTGTGGTTTTTTAACGCGCTAACTGTCATATAATATAGATTTATCGAATGCTTCGATAAGCCAGTGTATCCTCGTCTGCCAGTCGTACGCTAGGGGAGCAATAAAAACGTACTCACAAACTGGTTCGGTTTCAAAGTGCACCTCGAAGTATAC
>QNGE01003970.1:61088-71228 GCA_008508345.1 Paragonimus westermani
ACCCCGAGCCTCTGACTCAAAAGTCTGACCTGCGAGACAACAGGATATAGGGTTTTCTTGGGGGACCCTACCCGGAGCCAATGACTCAAGAGTCTGATTCACTTGGAAGTGAGGGGCTTGCCTAGCCCGAGGGCGCAGTGAATAAGACATTAATGTCTGATTCTGAACACTGCTGCACGCAGCGGATGTACTCGAAGCTACATCGGGCTTTTGAGAGATATTTGATGCTTTTCCACCGTACTGGATAATACACCGGTGGTCACGGTCAACCGTTGGGCGATCGGAGTGTTCTTTGTTTGAGGGTACCTTTTCTAATCCCCTTCTTCTTGATAGGGAAGACAGCAGTGCCGCAACTATAAGAATAGTTCTGCTGTATGCCCATAGGATCGTGCCTCACTACCTAAGCACTCCTACGCGGTCAGTAGTGCGACATACAATCCTATGAGTGTAACTGCTTTTCGTCAGACTGCTTCCCTTTGGCCTGTCTGACAAGGTTGCACCTGGAAGGACCGGAGTTCTAGACAGCATAACCCGCCGGAGCAAAACAGTACACAAGCCCGACCACCTCGCCAAGGTAGCAGTAAAGGTCGGGAAAGAGATGCCTCACGATTGGTAAACTCATTCCCATTTCCAAAAGAGCGCAATGATATCATGTGACAACCAGAGGTATCAATCTTGTCTTCATTGCATCCAAGATGCTTCCGGGTTTCAAAATGCAGCACCTTCTGGAACGCCGAGAACCAGATAACCGAACAGATAGGTTTCCGGCTGGGTTGTGGGTCTATCGATCATAGCTACAGTCTACGACAGACACTGAGACACCCATATTTCCTTCTTCAATCAAAGTTCGTAGTATTTATGGACCTGAAGGTTGTTCATGATTCGGTTGCCTAACAAGCTCGCTGGGGGTGTTTCCAATGTCCCAGCGATGTACGTCAATTTACTAGAGTCGTACGAACACCCTGAATGCTGAGTACGCAGTTATAGGCGGCTGTCTTGCGCGTTCTCCAGATCAAGCGGCGTTCGACAGAGGTGTTCGACCTCGCCCCTCCCTTTAATCTGGAAGGAACACCAAAGGGTTCTGACAACCTCGGAGCGGGTCATCAGCCAGGTAGTAAATTGACTGATATTGAATATACGGAAGACATTCATGATCATCATCACAGACAACAACACATCAGTGGTTCACACTAATGCTTAACTGCCACACAACCGTGAAGATAAAGCAAACCCTATACAGACCTGTCTGGTATGAGTAACTCTGTCCAGTTTTGCCCAAAAGGTCATCGAGATGCGCAAGCCGTCAGACCACATCAAGGTCCAGTCTCACCGTGACGGTTCTTCCGCGGAGAACAAGCACATCGTGCTGAATCGGTTAAATGATATGGCTGGGCTAGTTTGTTTGCATCTTGCGTCTTCAAGAGGTAGTGTTATTAAAAGATTGGGTTAGCATTAACCTTTTCTTTTTAATTGCAAACAGGCTGTTGGTGACTGTTGATTGCTACATCAACCAGAGTAGTGTCGTCTCAACAGCCTGGAATACTGAACACCGTGCATACGTCAACCCTCATCACTTGCAACACCGCAAAGACGTCCAATTGTCGGTTAAGAGCAGGGTTTACATGTGGGCACTCGGTCTTGTTTCATGGTTCAGATGTTTGACCTATTCCTATGAAGGATGCAGAGAGACTAGGAATCCGACTACAGTTATTTCAACTCTTTAGCCATTACTCAGCAGGCTGTCTATGTCAGCAGTGCAATCACGTACCAACCCGTGTTTGGGATATATACAAGTTCGCGACCGATAACCAGCACGGACTTTTATGATTGGGTCACGTACAGCGAATGCCGTGGAGCGCCTATCATACCACACTGTTAAAAGTGAATGCTGGTGGTTAAAAAAACCGTAAGGCAGCCAGGTGATAACGTGGTCACCGGCTATGAAAGCCTTGGCCACCCCAGCGGGCAAGGCTGATGAGTGCCGTTTACCTAATTGGGGAGTTTGCGGCCATCCATACGGACGACTGGGAACACTCCCGAGCACGACACTGTGTCGCAGCTAACAGTTGCTGAAATATCGTTTTACCTTTTCTAACGACCTATTGTTATCTGTTTCACGTCGTTTTTTATTTACGCACTTGTGTACATTTAATACTGCTCTACTTCGAGGGCCATTGTCAGGACCAACGGCAGTCTTAACCACATTACGCACGGGTACGGCTTAAGGGTGAAAATGATGACGATAGTGATGAGTATGGCAGTCGACTAAGAGCAAGTGATGCTATACGTGCAACTTGTCACTGAGACACGGCAGACGGGCTGGTCACCTAGAAGAACGTCTCAACTGGTTCGAAGCGGCTCAGTCGGCTGCGGACGGTAGAAAGCGTGTTTGGTAGAGACATCTACAACCACCATCGAAAGACCCATAAGAAACGAAGGGTTGTAGTCAGTTCAGACAACCTATCACCATCATCATCACTGAAAACAGCCAGAATAGCTGGGCCTGGAGCTTTATTATACTTCAGAAACCAAAGGGTTCTACAGATCGTCAGAAATGTCGAAAATAAACATGTCTTCACCACCTGCAGATAGCTGAATCCATAGACACCATGGCCAGCAGGAAAAGGTAGGGGACTGTTAAATAATTGCAAACACCGATCTGGCAGTGATTACAAGTGAGCAGACAGCAAACAGCAGTGCCGTACGCGCAGCAAACCTGTGTCGGAGATATCTCATATTACTAAACGTCAATATGGCTTTGGCGATGTGTAAAAAGTCCTCCCGAAAACCACTTCACACTGGGATACAATTCCCAAGGTAAACAGAACTCTTGACTGAATTCAGATTGTTAACACTCAGATAAGTGTGATCACGATCTCCTGTCAGGCTTAAGGAAATTCGCACTGGTCATACTGTGACATCTTGAATATCATGCTATCACATACGTTTACAAACGTCGGTGCACTTTCAACACAAAGGCGATAAATTTGACAGACTTAAAGTACAACATCCCATCTATTAAGAAAGTTCTACGCCATCACCAGTGAGACCATTCAGGGTCCTACGTAGAACACTGCCCACTGCAAAGTTAAAGGGGAAGGGGAGGTGAGACAGGCTTGCAGTACTGCGCAGAAGGCGTGGTGACGATAATTTGGTTGCGGCCTGATTGTGAAATGCACTTGGAATGGATATACACTTACCAAGCGTCCCGCACTGTGACATGTAACCTCGGAGAAAAGTTCCGTCGTCAGAATCTGAGGCTGTTCTCCGGCCCAAGGAATTAGCTAGCATAGGTCATTGAGGGGTGTGACGATGTACCAGAAACCGATAGATGATGATGTTATTGTATCCGTGTCCTGAGCGAAGCCTAGCAGGCTCCTTGTGACACTGCTATTTAGGTTGATCACATAACCCGTGGAGAACAGATATCGAGGGCTTAGGTGCAACTCAAATCAGACTGACAACTCAATGGCTACTGAACATATTTTCCTTTTTAAAAATGGTAATCACAGTCGGCTCCACTAGGACAAAAAAAACGGCGTCCTCATCTCAAGCCTTGAAAAATATAATGGATATTTTTTCAACGTGCTCGTACACACCATGCTTAGAACGGTCAGAGAGAAATCGTTCCAGTGCGATGACCCATATCGCATAAGAACCTGTAGTTGCCCTAAAAGTTTCACCCCAAAAAAGGGAACGGTTGGCAGATCACGGAACTCAGCTTAGATTCCAAAAGGAAACAGCCGACGCGAGTGACCAGTTGAACAATCACTGCAAGTGCGGAGATCTTGAAACACTATCTACTGATGAACCACCTGCTTCCAAAATCACATCACCAATACTGGACTGAAAACAACCGTCCGGATGAGTACAAATGGCAGCACCAAGTTCTAGCTCGGTTACATGTACTGACCAGAAGGTTTTGAAACCCTTCGGTAAGCACTGCGCACAGTCACGTTTCGGAAACAGGCCCCCCAGGGCATTTACCGTTTGCTGGTGTTGACTGGCATGAGCCAGTGATCTCGAGGAACCGTGCAAAATCTCAGTGGTTCACAAGACACTGAAGCAATTCACAACTATCAGAGCCACCTGGATGAATGCCGTCCTATGGGCTCGTTCGATATTGATCCAGGCCACCGGAGAAGTAGAAGCTAGTCTGACCGCCTGATTTGTTGGTTGGCTAGTGCAGCCTAACTGGACAGTGTGTTTATGTTGAACCGTTTGAGTTTGTTCCGTGTTGCGCCAATGAACTAAGACAACTTGACATGGACTAACACGTGAAAACAATTGAGACAGGTCAATTAGCACTACTGGAAGTCTCGCAAACATACCGGCTATCTGCAAATTGCGGCGTATAAAACTTGTTTGAACATTGTCAGAGGAGAGAGACGAAAGATGTATGCAAAGAACGTACCTTGTTTGGGAGAGAGTACCTAATAGTTTACAGTGCAAGAAAGTCTGGTTAGCTAAACTTTGACTTCAGTAAGGGTCTTATCAGACGGCCTGATTTAGCACCACCGAAATTTACAACGCTGGAACTATATCACTAAACTACAGTGTTAGTGTTGATACACACAAACGATGATTAAGCCTCCAAGCACTTTAGCTGAAGCGAAAAACAACTAGCGGCTCTCAACTATTGCAGTGCAGCGCTACCACGCAATCACCCACAGAAAATACATTCTCACATACATGGTTTGACAATGACTCCAACCTTATTAGAAACTCCTCTGCAGCAACCGTATAAGAAAACTGTGCAGGTCGCGTCAGTCCACTGGGAACTGTCATTAAACGCTGAAAAATGTAACTGCCATTTACCCCCCCCCAACGGATATGCAGACAGTACAGGTGGAAAAAGTGCGAGATCTGGGATTGGTATGAGGCTTTAAAACAAGGCTTTAGGCCTGTCGAGAGATTTAAAATTGGCCAGAAGAGGATAGCATATTTTTAAATGTTGAACGTCGAAGCGTCAGAAACTCTCGGCGTTTTAATACTTCTGTACAATGCGTTGTTAGACTTTGTTTCGACCAGTGCAGCCGAGCTTGGAATTAGAAAGCGAAAATGCTACGGAGGGTCTGTAGGCTAGCTACGAGGCAGGTACAGGGAATGGGAATAGCACGGCTGGACAAACTGAACAGTCAAATCCACTTTTAAATAGTCAGAAATGAAGCGAATAAATCGCCCGAAGGATTCACTACCGCAGAGCATGAAAGGCCTGTGGTGTTGCCAATTATCAAGCATCTAAGGGACATAAGTTTGACCCAAGGAAGCCTCACGCCAGTGTTCGCGCCCGATCCCACTCCATCGGACTGCAAACGTTTAGAGTAATACATGTTACTGGTTTAAAAATATATTTTGATAAGCAAAAGTGGCCTTTCGGATGTATAGTCAATCATGCACACATACTGCGTGGCTTCCGAAGACATGCTAGAGCGGTTTTCGATCATTTAACCATAATTTCGCCTTTAACCTAGTTGCTGTTTTCATCATTTCCTTCGCCTTCACTATGAACCCCTCAGTGGGCTAACTTCTGGAGTTATCTGACCTTTCATTGCGTCGTTCGAATCAGCAATCACCTTCAATCCTCTTATGATTAACGACTAGCGTCGCCCTCCCTCGGTGACACAACGTTTATTTTAGTAGCATATCCGCCGAAAATGCTTCAAATCTTTCGACCGAAAGCGCTGACAGCCCTTCAATACTACTGGAGAACGTTATATGTTAGCTGGCTAAGGTGTGAACGTTTGCAGCCCCAGGGCGAGCAACTAGACTTGAGTACCGGTAGTTCATAATACTGTGTAGGACGCGACACCGCCCACTATATAAAACGGCCGAATCTGTTGACCATACATTCGCCAGAACATTGAAACACTTTGATGCGACCATCTTAGAATAATGGCAGTAGTGGGTGCTCAAGTGCGCCTAACACAAGTAGCTAGACGCCCTGGTTTTGCCGCGCTGCCACGGAAAACGGGAATGAGCGGTTGTAAAAAGCGGGAAGTTTATATATTTTTGATACAATTGCTTCTTATGGTAATGATATGGATTACGCAGTGGTCCTATTTATCACTGACTACATTTAAGTGCCGAATGTCACAAGCACCCCTATGTTACAGGTGTCTGCATGAGCTGGTTTGCACGGATAGAGACACCGACGTGTATCCCGCGCACTCGAATGTACAACTCACGCCGCGTGTTTGCTATTCGATCTGTCATAGTGCAAGTCGCCCGTTCGAGTTCGTGTATCGATAGTGTAATCCTTATTTACCCAATGCGTTACTTCCAACCAATCAGTGCTTCTTTGACTGCAGAATTATCAATCAAACAGATGCGTCTGGGTCCACGCGATCGTGACTGCCCACGTCTCGGTTTGGATAACTTGATGACAGTCAATCCAAATGTTACTTAACATGTTAACTAACAATAACCGCCGTGAGGTGTACGAGCTGGAATCATGCCTCAAGTGTAGTAATGAAATTGGGTAAGCTAAAATCTAACAGTCGCTACTGACATTTTCACCATAAAAAGCCGCACAGTACGCAAAAGACACAACTTACTTGTCACGTACTGGGTCCAAATTGGGCAAGAAAGAAGCTAACACTTTTGTCACTCGGTCAAAATTGTTTCGTCTTGTCACATTTTCATGATCAGCGATGTGTTGAATGAATTCCCTTCGTGCCACGTCTGTACCCACCAAATTAATGAAAGTAACAACGTCTCCTTGTTGACTGTATCTTTTCATAAAACCTTCCCAACTCTCCAGGAATTCAGGGGGAGCATGAGACAATAACTTTTTAAATGCACTGGACGCGTATTCCACTTCACTTTTACGCATACGGATAGCATCTGAATACCGTAAGGGCCTCAGTTTCACTGTGCGTGGTTTGTCAATCAATTTCACGAGCGTTAAAAATGTTTGTTCTATGTTCACATTTTGATGTGCAGACGTTTCGATCAGTGGTATTCTCCTGAATTCACTGTATTTCTGTAGAATCAGTGAAAGGTCCTCACATGGCTCTTGTGGACTTGCTTCACATTTAGAGATGGCTAAGACAATGGGTTTTTTCAGTTTCACCAAAAGCGCGAGAAACTCGTATAGTTTTATCTGACGTTGAACCACATTTCGTGTGTTTGGGGGTTTCCGTGAACGAGCATTATTGTCGTACACCAAAATAAATCCATTTACTTCTATATCACCAGATGGTAAATATTCTTTTTCGTAAATATTTTCTTGGCCCAACTGTTCTTTACATATATATCTCAGCTTATTTTTGGAAGACAGGCGTACAACTGAGCTCCGCTGAACATAATCCAAAGGGGCATCTGAAAACCTACGTCCAGAAACAAATGGTTGGAAGGTAGAGTCGTTCAAAAACTCAGTCTGCTCGATTATCCTGAAATTTACCGTGAAGTCGTCCACTTGTCTTGAAACACAACCCCAGTATAGCCAGTTATCACAGTTCACCACTTCGCTTTCGTAATCAGCCGTACTCAATACACTAAGATGTTCCTGACGATAGAAATCAGGATGTGGAAGGGCGAAGCGGTTGCAGATGCACGATTTCCCCGAATTTGGAGGTCCCACCACACTGATGTTATATGTCTTCGTGGCAGAAACATGCGGCACCTGGGATGAATTCGGCATATATTGTGAAGGTCATCGGGGCCCACTGCGGTAAACAACAGGCTTTGTACTGAGTGGTTAGGTGAAACATAGAAACAATGCAGTTTCCATCGCCAGAATTATGGATTTCGATTGAACAGAATTTAATTATATTTCTTTGTTGGATGAGAAAGTGCGGACGTTTCAGTAACAACCTTGAGTTCAGCTGCTCAGTGGGATTCAGTGAGTTGGAGACGAAAGTAGGAAGCTGGAGCTAGCGAGGATTCCGTGCCTCAATGTATAGACGTTCAGGGTCCCCAGCAGTTGTCTGAAATAATGAAAAAGTGCAGTAACCGGTCCACTGCAGTTAATGTCGGTCAAAGTGAGTCTTCAAATTTGCTAGAGCTAAGAGAAATAAAATCGTCAACTAGAGAGTTTCAAACGCGCACTGAGTAAAAGCTACGTCTCAATCCCAGTCTGTTGTGTTGAACCACTTGTTTCACGGAGTCGTGCTCTTTATCTTTCTGAACATCAACCGGTATGGGTGATCATGAGACCTCATCATTCAATTGGTTAATACAAAGCCACCTCTAAGCCGATGATGTTGTAAAGAGCACATGTTCAGCGATTTCAAACTTTTCTCATGCAGCCCAGTTTTCGGGTCCCGGAATGCCTTAGTGGCACGGCGTTGCATATTTTCCAGGACCAACTTGTCCTTTCGCAGATACGGTGACAATATCACATCTCCATTCTTCAGATGAGGTCAAGCAAAACCTCTATAATGATGCTGAAAACAACTAGAGGTGAACTGACCGAAGAGACGTTTCAATAAAGCCAGGGTGGTGCTGACTTTTTGCAACCGCTTGAACTATCGCAGAGTCCGACGGAGTGTGCAAAACAATTTTTCCACTATCTTTCTCAATAAGAACCGTCTGGATC
The DNA here is from genome assembly GCA_008508345.1 of Paragonimus westermani. Lineage (NCBI taxonomy): Eukaryota > Metazoa > Platyhelminthes > Trematoda > Plagiorchiida > Troglotrematidae > Paragonimus > Paragonimus westermani. Next base: position 69,631 of record QNGE01003970.1, read on the forward strand.
GGTTAACCGCTGACGCAATATGCAGTGTTCAGTACGCTGCAAATGCGCGAAACTTCATACTTACTGGTACCAGTAGTACTACTAGCACTAGTAGTACTTACTAGTAAGATAGGGGGATCGTTGGTAGTGTTGATGGCACGTCGGATTTTGACATCGTCAGGGAACATTAATAACGGGAAGGTGAATACGAGAGAAAGATCGTTGGTAAATATAGAAAAAGCGGGTCAATAATTAAACCTTGTGGTAGCCCACTGAAGCTAGACCTGCAGGAAAGAATGCGGTGTTTACGCGCACCCTGTACAGATGATTAGTAGGGCATGACCCAAGACACTGGGAAAGACTTCCTCGCACCCCATGATGAGAAGGCTTACATGCTCCACACTGTCATATGCGCCCGCAAAATCAGGGTATGCGATGTCAATCCCACTACCTTGTTCTGCTGCTTTGGAACACTGATCGGTAGCCATCATCAGGCTCGTAGTGCACAAGCAGCCTCTGCGCTATATCGAGGAACAAGTCGCGATGGGTGGAGTACATGCGGAATGAACACACACAGGCATCTCCAAATTTTTCAAGACGCTCGATAGCAAATCAGCTGATGTGCAATCACTGGGACAGTTTTGCCTACAGCCTTTAAATACTAGTGTGATTCTCACGAGTTACCCGTATTTAGGCACTGTTCCTTCAGAGTCGGAGTGAGTAACCAGCAAGCCAAACGTGTCAGGAGTTTGCCCAGCCGCTTCACGCAAAGCCCTGAGATGTGCACCTTCGGGGCTAGAAGAGCTGTCCCTGAGGCACCTGTGTTTAACCGGCACCATCGTGGAGGAAGTATCCGTAGTTCAGACACCGTCAATTTTAGTGACAAGGGAAACCTCAGGAGCTAACGGTGACCGATGTAAAACTCGCCAACGACAACATGGACGTCCGTGTCAAAGCTGGCAATGCCCGATGGCCCCAAAATTTGTAGAACTCCAGTCTTTACCCTGCGAGTTGACGCTACAAATCGGGACGGCCCACTGTGTTCTGCGATAAGGCGTTCCGTAATATTTTGCTGATGGTGAAGATGGTCACGTTGAATTAGAGGTGCAGGCCGATCCCCCAAGACAATGTATTCTTTGGTCAACTCAGGTCCAGATAATCGATAGCACGTTCAGGTATACTTCTTCTTTAGAATAAGATTTAGTCTGTGGGAGCAAAATTGATTCGTTTGGCGTCCACAAATGGTTTGTATTCACCAACGGTTGCGGAAAACACGGCAGCAAACTTTTAATGGAGATCATCTACGGAATGAAGGGGGAGAAGTTCACCACGTGTCCTCTGCGCACCCATTTCCTGGAATGGTTTTGCGACTACTAGCTCTTGAGCCGCCCAGGCTGGTGTTGCGAATGAAGTCAAGTGAGACGACTCCGTGGTCACTTAGTCAGAGTGGTGTAGTGTTTACAAGGTCATAAGCCACCGACTTTAGGTTGATGGATGCACATCACAGTCGTAACGGGTTATAGTCAAAAGGCCACTGAATGGAACTAGAAATCTGCTGCGTGAGACCCAGTTATCCGAATATAAATAAATAAATAAATAATATATATTTCCCAACGCAT